>JARFIW010001610.1:47500-302036 GCA_036346225.1 Platerodrilus igneus | reverse complement strand
ACTAACATCTTTGTGATAATATTTAATTATGAATTTAAATTTTCAAACGTTGCTTGATATCAAAATTATGCTTTATAAAATTGTCTATCTAACAAAAGCTTTATGAATTTGCATTATGAATAATATAGTCATGTACTTTCTTATACACGATAACTATTTAACAAAGTTTAAGTTTACTAATTTAAAGATCTTATTACAAACTTATTTTGTATGTATTTGAGTCATTTAGTCAGTACTAAAAAGATGTCATAAAAATCTCATAATTATGTTAATGATATTTATAGTGCCTATTTGCTTTAGAGGCTTTTTTATTTAAATTGTCCAAGATTAACAATATAAATATAAAAAATTAATTGAATATTCAGAAAACTTATAATCAATATCTGTCAGAATAAATCAGAAATAATTTTCAGTTAATATGTGTTGATACTTAACAGCCTTAATTTCTTTATAAATTTAAACAAGGTTAATTACACTCATAGAAGCACTTAAGCAATAGCATTTATTTTGTCCATACTTATCACTGGATTCTATGAATTATATATAAACCAGATGTGCATAAATTCAATAATTAGAGTGTCCATGTGTAACATACTGTTTTAATACGCTCTAATTAGTTCTATGATTTCTAAAAATAGTTATTTTCTAGTTTAATTTTAGCATTCTAATTATTAGAATGAAGGTCTTGTAGCATAAATATGTCTGTAATTGTAACGGCTGCAAGACTACCCAAGTAGCGTCCTAGCGAAGTTTCCAGGAAGATCTAATCCAAGAGTTAATCAATTTTTCCAAAGGCACTTTACTTCAAAGGCACTAAAACATGTCAGATTAGTTGCTATCTATGATTAGATGTCAATCATGTTTTAGGATCCTATTTATGTCAGGGTGGTCGGAGGAAATTTTTCAATTAGCGGAGTACTCAACTGAAATTGGTTCCGGGATCTACTTGTGTGGCTATCTTAGGGCAATTGGCAGTTTAATTAATCTTAAAGATTTACGACCGGCGTATCCTAAGCCGAGTATGAGAGCCAAGAAAGGGTTATTTTCAATTAACTTAAATGTATATAAGGATGCCAGGCGGTGGTAATCGGGGTTGTTTATTTCCAGACGCGTTAGAGTCTAAAGCTCGCGGACTTGCAAGATTGAGTAAGTGTTTTATTTCTCTGAATTCAAGTGCGTGCCGTTATGTTCAAAGTTAGTTTATTTCTCTGAGTAAGTAATTATATATATGGTATTACTATGAACTCAAGGCTGTGTTATGCATCATAAGTCATTTATGTGTTTAAATACAATATCTGTCGGCTTCCATAACATACAACTTCGGGTTAAAGCTCCGTTCCAGTAATTTAATCCCGTTAGGTTATTGTTAAAGACCGCATCTTTTGAAGGGTTTCTTATTTTATTGTGTTTCGACGTTGTCCGAGGCTTGTAATAACTAAGCCACGAATTCCGTTACTGTACTATTTGACCCGTGTGTGAAGGTCGTGTTTTTCCTGTATTGATGACCCCGTGATTAAAGGAAGGTCGTTTCAGTATGCAAGTTAAGTAGACTACGGTAGCGTTAATTAATTATATGTATTGGGGTGTTTGCACCCAGAACTGTTGTTAATATTCATAAAATAAGGACTTTAGAATTGTTTAGTTAAGTTGTGTTTGTGCTAGCCGGAGACTTTATAACATTTGCCCCTGTGAAGTGACGTATTTTCTGTCCTGCAATCTTGGTTCATCGCCACGAACAAAGTGCGACGAGAGCTATTACCGCGATCGGTCCATGGGCCGTCTAATTCCCATGGTGGCGCCCTATTGTAAATAATGTTAATTACTGTATAATTTTGTATGCATATGTAATTAGGTTAAGTTAGTTAGTAGCCCATTTAATAAAACAATTGGAATTTTGTCTTAGTGTGTTGTTGTTTAATGAACCTCCCCTTCTCACCGACTGCAGCAGCTTGCGAGGCAATGTCCCGAAACGTGAGGGTACTATAGTGTTAGAGGTCCTTCCCATTTATTATTTATTGTTAATTGGATACCCTCACGCGGTAGGTAAATATTCAAATTACACATGCACTACTACACAAAAGAAAGAAATCATAGATGTACAAAATCTGTCTGATTTATTGATTTTATTTTGAGACGCAAATTGCTGTCTCTAATATTATTTTATGTATTTTATTTTATTCACGATAAACGTAGTACCATCTAACAATACAAAATCTTGTATTCTCATAACAGAATATACTCGTTGAGGTTCCTGTATTTTTCTTAGCGATATTCCTTGTTTTTACACACTATCTAAGTACAGTGACGCCCTATTCATTCGTATTTATTTAAACCGCTGAAGATAGAGTTCAGAGCTAGCGTGGAAGTCTTCAAAAGTTAGTTGTGTTAATACGGATAAAACTACATCTTCTGCACGACTTTTGTAAGAAAAATAAACATCATTTTTAGAAAGTTGCACTATCGCCTGAGGTGTGTTACAACGAAATAGTTACATATCTTTAAATTTTATAACGAGCATTGCTTTGAGAGCTGTATCGAGTTAATTACATTTGGAGATAAGATTAAAGTTAACATTAACAGTCTTTCACATTTTATTTATTTTGGCCAAAGTGCGATTTACAGTAGTGAAGCATTAATTTTGGTTTAGAAGGTATGTGCTTCAGATATTTTTTGGTTTCCTGAACGTATTTATCAGAAATGATTTTTAAAATATTTTTATCTATTTTTGTTTTGTATAAGTAACATGCCGTTCTAAACCGATCCGCTTTGAAGAAGTTCTAGAACACTAGAACAGGAATAATGTCTGGCGTGTTCCACTGAACTAAAGAGCCAAATTAGTGGAGTTTTGGTGAGGAACCAAAATAAGACTGGTCCCCGAAGAGGACAGCAGCTCTCTCAGTACATAGAGTGGCAGAGACTCTAGGGTCGGTATGGCATTCTAAGTCACAATACTGCAATGTTGAAGGTAACGGAAACCACCACATTACCTCCCAAATACACAGCATAATAAAAATGTTTTTAAAATGATGGTATTCTCTGAAGTAAAAGATTTCAGAGTCAAAATAGTCCCCATTTGAATCGCCAGGAGGGACTATTTCGAAGGTTGTGATCGGCAAGTTTAAAGAAGAATCGAGAACATTTTACGAGTCAGGGCGTGGAATGTTAAAAACATGAAGTATTAGGTAGCTAGAGAATTTGAAAATTGAAATGGGTAAGTTAGCATGAGAAATAGTGGGGATCAGCAAATTTCTGTGATCACAGGCGGGGATATTTGGTGCGGTCACTTTAGGGTAATTCATACATGATCAAAAGAAGGAAATGCCGGTGTGGGGATAGTTATACGGAAAAAGGTAGGACCTTGTGTGAAAACTACTTGCAAAGAACGAAAAGAGTACTGATGGTTAATTACAATCTAAAATATGGTAATAATACAAGTTTACGTGTTCATTTTAGCTACAGTGATGAAGAGGTAGAAGTATCGAAACATACCAAGATTTGTAAGAGGGCATGAAAGTTTAATAATTAAAGAAGATTGTAATGTAGTGGTAAGTAGGGGTAGGGAAGGAGCGGTAGAAGGTTCATTTGGTTTAGCAACAACAAACGACAGGAAATAGGCTAGCAGAATTTTGTGACAAAAACAATTTAACAATCACGAATACATTATTTCAACATCATGTTAGAATACGATACATGTGGATGATGCCAGGAGACGTAGCGCATAGAAGCAAATATAGATACTGACCACAACATAGTAATTAAGAAAGCCGTGCTTAAATTTAAAATTTTGAAAAAAGGAACGGAAAAAGGCTCCTTAACTTTGAGAAATTAAAAGATAAAGATACCTACAAAAGATTTGAGAAAATGTCAAACAAATTGTTGAAAGATATCGTGAAAATTTCTAATACTAAGGAAGTAGAAACAGGATGGAATAACATTAAATCCGGCTTAGATATTGTGTGGCCAAAGATATTCTAGGGTATAGACAAAAAGAAAATATGAAATCCTGGGTGCCTAGGGCATTCTCAATTTAATAGAAGAAAGGCAAAAATACAAAAACAGACCAGACAAAGCATGGAACAATGATACAAAGCCATAAAATGGAAAACTATTCACAAAATGAAGTAAAGCTAAAGAACAATGGATTTAGGAAAAAATGCCAAGAGGTACTAACTAAGATGGAAATTGGAAAGCAGACGAAGCATACCAACTAATTAGAATGAATTTTAGGGATATAAAACTGTATAACAAAAATACAAGGGGCGCAGGAGGAGACATCATTATAGAAGATGTAGAGAAAGTGGTTAGATTGCAAGAATATATAAGAAATTTTTATGCAGTACAGGAACTAGAAGCATTAGAACAGGAATCAGATATTGAAAAGGATGAATTGGGATATCTTATCCTTAGAGACGAGTTTCAACTAGCATTAAAGAGACCAAAAGATATGAGGCGTTGGGTATAGATAAGGTGCCAGTAGAAACTCTTAAAGCTGCTACGCAAGCAGTAATAGAATTATTCTTCCAACTTCTCATATGTATGTGTGAGACAGGCGAGATACTCAAAGATTTCAAGCGTAACACCATAGTCTCTATACAAAAAAGGATGTACGGGTAGATTTTCAAACAATACGTTTCAGCACACATGTCAAAAGTATTGACTAAAATTGTACAAAGATGGATGGAAAAACGCGCTAAAAATACTAGGAGAAGATGAATTTGGGTTTAGGAGAAACTGGGGAACACGGGTTTGTAGATCTGGAAAAAACATGTAAAGTAAGATAGTAATGAGTTATAGGGATAGACGGATAGCTTATATAAAGAGCAAATAGTGATAATAGAATTAGATAATAGATAATAGTAAATATTAAGAGATGAGACAGAGGCAATGCAAACTGTCAAATGCAAAAAGACGTTTGGAATTATTACGCTGGAACAAATGATTACATGTTTAGATTTTCAGATGATATAGCGGTATTGCTATCTAGTAAGTAAGTGTTAGAAGAAGCGCTTAATGGAACGAAAACAGTACTGATAGAGAGATACGGTATGAAAATTAACACAAATAAAACTGAAATACTAATGTATGTAAAGGACAGAAAAATAAGTCAAAAACAAGGATACAAATAGGAAACGAGAACTTACAAAGGGTTAAGGATTTCTGCTACCAAAAAGCCAAGTAACGCAAGGTGGGAAAAGTACAAAAGATATAAAACAAAGATTAGGTCACGGCCGTGCTGCATTTAACAAGAAAAAGCAACTACTATGTTGGAAGACAATAAACATGGAAACTAAAGAGAGACTGCTGAAAGCATATGTGTGGGGTACCGCACTGTAAGGCTGTGAAACGTGGGTACTAGAAGATGCAGACAGGAAAAAGATTGAAGCCTTTGAAATGTGGTGTGTAACACCCAAGAACATTTTTAAATTAATCCAAATTTCAAATGATATTTTATGCCAATCACAGATAATTCTATCTAAAATGTAACCCATCACTGGCCAGAATTAATATAGTTGCCCAACCCTAGTTTGATTTTGGGTGACGATTGACACTTTAAATGAACATAACCTATCAACTGATATCTAACATCCCCTAAAATTTAGAAAATTTTAAATTAAGGCGCCAAAGGAAATGCTAGTTTGTTCTAGAGAATTCGAAACCGGAAGTGCGTAATAAAATGTAATTTTTCGTGATATCTATAAAATTATTAACAGGAAGTACTGTAGAATATTGCAGAATAACTTAAATTTAATTATAGGGCAGTTTTAATTAGTAATGGCAATAATAAAAGTCGATTAAAACCAATAACCTAAAAGCACATGTAGGGATGATGTACGATTGTGAAATAAGTAAGATTTTTGATTGGCTAGAACAGTCACGTGATCAAAGGTATATAAATATGGGAAGTGGAAAAATTCCACACACGACACACAAAGACACACAAAGACAAAAGATATGAAAGAAGGTACGAAATGAAAATTAACTAGCCCAAAGCTAGTGTGGGGTAGGCTGCAATGTCGCGTAGCAGTATTGGTTAATTTAGTTTCAATTCATCGATCTGAATGCTTAGAAACTCATCATGGTTTGTAATTTTTATATCTAAATAATTCAAACTAATTTTTATTTGGTTTTTCTTAGCGCAACACTAAGGTACGGAATACACAACATCTAATAACTGAAGCAATAATGGTCGTGCGAGATTGTTAAATTTTTACTGCGTATAAGATATATACGTTCCTCATATTTCAACATGGAAATTTTGTTTTAATTCGGAAGCAACACTTAGAGCTGATTAGTGGTTGTAAGAAGAAGTTAATTTAATTGCGTATAAAACGATTACGCATTGAAAACCTACAATGTGGTTCTAGTTTACGGGGTGTTGTTATAACGATGTAGACGACCGCCTTTTCATGTGTTTGTTCAATGTTGGAAGTCCACATGTGGGTTGAACTTGTTTGTTAATTGGTGCAAGCAGCCATGCTTTGAGGTCAAGGTGGTAAGCGATTTCCATTTGTTGAGGCAATCATCTGTTCGACGTTTAACGTCATGTATAAACCTAACCTTGGTAGTTTGAACCCATGGAAACTAACATCTTTGTGATAATATTTAATTATGAATTTAAATTTTCAAACGTTGCTTGATATCAAAATTATGCTTTATAAAATTGTCTATCTAACAAAAGCTTTATGAATTTGCATTATGAATAATATAGTCATGTACTTTCTTATACACGATAACTATTTAACAAAGTTTAAGTTTACTAATTTAAAAGATCTTATTACAAACTTATTTTGTATGTATTTGAGTCATTTAGTCAGTACTAAAAAGATGTCATAAAAATCTCATAATTATGTTAATGATATTTATAGTGCCTATTTGCTTTAGAGGCTTTTTTATTTAAATTGTCCAAGATTAACAATATAAATATAAAAAATTAATTGAATATTCAGAAAACTTATAATCATTATCTGTCAGAATAAATCAGAAATAATTGTCAGTTAATATGTGTTGATACTTAACAGCCTTAATTTCTTTATAAATTTAAACAAGGTTAATTAGACTCATGGAAGCACTTAAGCAATAGTATTTATTTTGTTCATACTTATTACTAGATTCTATGAACTACATATAAACCAGATGTGCATAAATTCAATAATTAAAGTGTCCATGCACTACTACACAAAAGAAAGAAATAATAGATGTACAAAATCTGTCTGATTTATTGATTTTATTTTGAGGCGCAAATTGCTGTCTCTAATATTATTTTATGTATTTTATTTTATTTCAGGATAAACGTAGTACCATCTAACAATACAAAATCTTGTATTCTCGTAACAGAATATACTCGTTGAGGTTCCTGTATTTTTCTTAGCGATATTCCTTGTTTTTACACACTATCTAAGTACAGTGGCGCCCTATTCATTCGTATTTATTTAACGACCTCCCTGATAGTCTCTCTAAACGGCTGAAGATAGAGTTCAGAGCTAGTGCGGAAGTCTTCAAAAGTTTTGTGTTAATACGGATAAAACTACATCTTCTGCACGACTTTTGTAAGAAAAATAAACATTATTTTTAGAAAATTGCACTATCGCCTGAGGTGTGTTACAACGAAATAGTTACATATCTTTAAATTTTATAACGAGCATTCCTTTGAGAGCTGTATCGAGTTAATTACATTTGGAGATAAGATTAAAGTTAACATTAACAGTCTTTCACATTTTATTTATTTTGGCCAAAGTGCGATTTACAGTAGTGAAGCATTAATTTTGGTTTAGAAGGTATGTGCTTCAGATATTTTTTGGTTTCCTGAACGTATTTATCAGAAATGATTTTTTAAAAATATTTTTATCTATTTTTGTTTTGTATAAGTAACATGCCGTTCTAAACCGATCCGCTTTGAAGAAGTTCTAGAACACTAGAACAGGAATAATGTCTGGCGTGTTCCACTGAACTAAAGAGCCAAATTAGTGGAGTTTTTGGTGAGGAACCAAAATAAGACTGGTCCCGAAAGAGGACAGCAGCTCTCTCAGTACATAGAGTGGCAGAGACTCTAGGGGTCGGTATGGCATTCTAAGTCACAATACTGCAATGTTGAAGGTAACGGGAAACCACCACATTACCTCCCAAATACACAGCATAATAAAAATGTTTTTTAAAATGATGGTATTCTCTGAAGTAAAAGATTTCAGAGTCAAAATAGTCCCCCATTTGAATCGCCAGGAGGGGACTATTTCGAAGGTTGTGATCGGCAAGTTTAAAAGAAGAATCGAGAACATTTTACGAGTCAGGGCGTGGAATGTTAAAAACATGAAGTATTAGGTAGCTAGAGAATTTGAAAATTGAAATGGGTAAGTTAGCATGAGAAATAGTGGGGATCAGCAAATTTCTGTGATCACAGGCGGGGGATATTTGGTGCGGTCACTTTAGGGTAATTCATACATGATCAGAAGAAGGAAATGCCGGTGTGGGGATAGTTATATGGAAAAAGGTAGGACCTTGTGTAGAAAACTACTTGCAAAAGAACGAAAGAGTACTGATGGTTAATTACAATCTAAAATATGGTAATAATACAAGTTTACGTGTTCATTTTTAGCTACAGTGATGAAGAGGTAGAAGTATCGAAACATACCAAGATTTGTAAGAGGGCATGAAAGTTTAATAATTAAAGAAGATTGTAATGTAGTGGTAAGTAGGGGTAGGGAAGGAGCGGTAGAAGGTTCATTTGGTTTAGCAACAACAAACGACAGGGGAAATAGGCTAGCAGAATTTTGTGACAAAAACAATTTAACAATCACGAATACATTATTTCAACATCATGTTAGAATACGATACATGTGGATGATGCCAGGAGACGTAGCGCATAGAAGCAAATATAGATACTGACCACAACATAGTAATTAAGAAAGCCGTGCTTAAATTTAAAATTTTGAAAAAAGGAACGGAAAAAGGCCCCTTAACTTTGAGAAATTAAAAGATAAAGATACCTACAAAAGATTTGAGAAAATGTCAAACAAATTGTTGAAAGATATCGTGAAAATTTCTAATACTAAGGAAGCAGAAACAGGATGGAATAACATTAAATCCGGCTTAGATATTGTGCGGCCAAAGATATTCTAGGGTATAGACAAAAAGAAAATATGAAACCCTGGGTGCCTAGGGCATTCTCAATTTAATAGAAGAAAGGCAAAAATACAAAAACAGACCAGACAAAGCATGGAACAATGATACAAAGCCATAAAATGGAAAACTATTCACAAAATGAAGGAAAGCTAAAGAACAATGGATTTAGGAAAAATGCCAAGAGGTACTAACTAAGATGGAAATTGGAAAGCAGACGAAGCATACCAACTAATTAGAATGAATTTTAGGGATATAAAACTGTATAACAAAAATACAAGGGCGCAGGAGGAGACATCATTATAGAAGATGTAGAGAAAGTGGTTAGATTGCAAGAATATATAAGAAATTTTATGCAGTACAGGAACTAGAAGCATTAGAACAGGAATCAGATATTGAAAAGGATGAATTGGGATATCCTATCCTTAGAGACGAGTTTCAACTAGCATTAAAGAGACCAAAAGATATGAGGCGTTGGGTATAGATAAGGTGCCAGTAGAAACTCTTAAAGCTGCTACGCAAGCAGTAATAGAATTATTCTTCCAACTTCTCATATATATGTGTGAGACAGGCGAGATACTCAAAGATTTCAAACGTAACACCATAGTCTCTATACAAAAAAGGATGTACGGGTAGATTTTCAAACAATACGTTTCAGCACACATGTCAAAAGTATTGACTAAAATTGTACAAAGATGGATGGAAAAACGCGCTAAAAATACTAGAAGATGAATTTGGGTTTAGGAGAAACTGGGGAACACGGGTTTGTAGATCTGGAAAAAACATGTAAAGTGAGAAAAAAATGTTCAAAATACTAAGATAGTAATGAGTTATAGGGATAGACGGATAGCTTATATAAAGAGCAAATAGTGATAATAGAATTAGATAATAGATAATAGTAAATATTAAGAGATGAGACAGAGGCAATGCATACTGTCAAATGCAAAAAGACGTTTGGAATTATTACGCTGGAACAAATGATTACATGTTTAGATTTTCAGATGATATGTTGGTACAGGAGTAGAGAGATATTAAGAGTTTCGAGCACAAAATTTATCAACACCTGTGTTAAGCATTATCAACCCTGGGGAGGATAAGTTAGCTTGGAGGTATTGTAGAGAGTGGAGCAACAGTGGGTATTGCATACTCAAAACAGGTATTGAGTGAATCTTTAAATAAATGGTTCGAGAGAACGGACGTGTATATGCATGCATACACGTGGGGTTGTAAGTATGAACTTTTATATAGTTATACATATGCTTTTACATGAATATGTTAAGTTGCTAGATTAAGGTTGGAATTTTTGGACATTATTATTAACGTTACCAATCATTATTATGAATTTTGTATAGAATATCAAGAGTTATAGGCTATGTTTAAGTTTTAACTGTAGAATTTGCAGTGCTTAGTACAATATATAACCACCCGGCTTAAAGTAACTTTAGTTAAGTACGAGATATTGCTTTTATTGCATTCAAGTATGTCGATATAGTAAATGTAAATAGTTATATCACTATATTAAATGTTATTAAATTAATTACTTGATAATGTTGAGATATATAGTTAAAAGGGGTTTGTTGAAATACATTTAGGTACAGATACTTTGTAAACTTTTGGGTAAGTTAACTCACCAGTATCGGTTTCAGAATTCTAGGCCTAACCACCCTGGGACATGTCCACGTACTCTCCGCTGTAGAGTAGCCGAGGCGTTTGAGGAAAGCAGAGTAAAGACTATTGGATCAGACATAATTGACAACCTTATGGAACAGGTAAGTGGACCCTTGTATTGCAATTTTGAACCATAAAAAGTGATACAGAGTTGGCATTCGCATATGTATTAGGTAACTCGTTCCTTGTTTCTCTAACTGCTACATAGGTCAGGGGAGGAGGGCGAAGTGTTACAGGTGCTGCAAATGTATGCTGAAGATATCATAGACGGACAAAGTTAATAACAAAGAGTTTCTAGAAATGGCAGGGGATGACAGATATATATGAAAAACAGAAAAAATAAGAGATATAGGATGATGGGGCATGTTCTAAGGCATGAGGGAATTGTGCAGGTATATTAGAAGCAGAGAGAGAAAGAAAAGAGAGGTAGAGGCAGACATATATTAGACTATTGCACACAGATAGTGAAGGATGTAGGTTGTACGATTTTCAGGCAAATGTGTAGGTTAGCTCAGAATAGGAAACAATGGAGGTATGCGTCCAACCAGTTCTAGAACTGAAAACCTACTGATGATGATGAAGTAACATGCATGCAAACTCTGCAAAATATTTTAAAGCTTACAGCTTTACAGATTTGTTTCTAAATTTGGTTCGCAAGCATTTGAAGCAGCTACACCTGTTACCTTTCTCTTTTTCGGATTTCTTATAGCTTGAAGCAGCTCTTTCAGCTTTCCAGCTAAGGATTTGGTTGGTAACATTTCAAAATTTAGACAAATTTCATCGCTGTTATACAGTTTGTCAAGAGTAAGCCTTTTTTCATTTATAATTTTATAAGTTCTACAGAACTGCCACACAACCTCAGATTTTGATGAGTAAATTTATTACATATTATCCACTGCCCCATATCTTATCAGTCCTTTCATATATCTAATCAACCTTCCCTTGCAATAGAACCATTTCGTCATATTTGAACTCAAAAAGTAATGCATCTTCTTGAAGGATTGGGTTTCATATGGAATTTTTGTCTGCCTTTATCAACTAAAATATGAACAAAGCTTCATTGGCTTTTTCATACTTGAATTTCATAATTAACATTCATTCAGAAGACAATATTTATGCATTTACAGAAATAAAATTTCTTGAATTTGTCCCTGTTTTGTGATAATCTCCAACAGTTACTTCATGAACTCCACATTCAGCAGCAGGTTTTTTTAATGTCTCCTTTTTGTTCAGTCTTGTTAGAGATTCCGGTTTCACTTTTAATGGCAAAACTTCACTTACTGATTATCTCAAAATTAAACAGAAACTACAATGTTTTGCACGGTTTGTTTAGGTATGTTTTTGATAATGGTACAGGCAGAAGCTCTTTGTTTTGATATATTTTAAGACGGGCATATAGAGAGTAATGAACAACACTCAAATTAAAAAGTAGATAGTGTAATTTAATTATTAAATTCACTTGAGTTTTCATAAAATAAGGTATTTTCCCGACAGAGAAGGCAAAATGGTTGTAAACGTCAAGAAATACTTCATCAATTGCCTTTACTAGAAAAATCAAAAATCTTTTCTTTAATTTTATCCAATTTCAATTCAGTGAAACAATATAAAATATAAAAAATGATAATTTATGGAATGCTATGTGCAGAGAAACTTTTTAAAACAGAGAAGAGGATGACCTTTCCTCCAGTTGGGAAGATTTAAAAGCTGGGGTACTCCAAGGCAGTGTTTTAGGGCCGATTTTGTTCTCGCTGTACATTCAAGATTTTTCTAAAATTTTAAAATACTGTTATGCAGATGTCGTTCAAATTTATCTTCATTGCTCACCCAATGACATAGTGGACACCCTAAATAAAATTAACATCAAACTTCTTAACATTGCCATGGGGTGACAAAAAATCAGTTAATGTTAAACCCGGCTAAATACTAAACCATTCTGGTTGGCACATCAAAACTATTACGTTCAATCGATCAAACGGCTTTACCACAAATACTTTTAAATGAGATCGAAATAAAAATTAGCACAATAGTAAACAACATTGGCGTTGTTTTTGATTCAAACCTAACATGGAGGGAAAATACAGTGCAAATATGTAGCAAAGCGTTTAGTTCTCTTCACAATTTGAACATATTAATGCGTATTCTTCTTTTATGTATACAGGTCCAATTAGTTCAGTCATTAATTCTGCCATTGTTCGATTATGGCGACGTTCTATATCACTATCTAGTTATTACTCTTAATGATCAATTGGAATAGGCTCAAAATAGCTGTATTGGATTTATATTTAGCATTCAGTGATGTGAGGATGTCTCGCGAAATTATAAACAGTTAGAGCGGTTAAAGTTAGGTGAGCTACAACAATTACATCAATGATGTATGAGCTAGTTCACGGAATTGATCCTCCTTATCTGAACTCCAGAATAGCATCTTTATCTAGTGGACTGTACAACACCAAGAATGAGAACTATTTGACTATTACGTCTCATCACACTGAAATGTACCAATAGTTCTTTCCTATTTCTGGTTCAATCCACTGGAACTCCAAGTTGTTGTCGCTTGTTAAGTTCCGGAGAACATATGGGGGCATCTGTTAGCACACTATTAATACACTTTGGGGCATGATGAAAATAGGTGCCCAGTGTGTGTGAGTGTGTATACATGTGCACGTTGTAGCTGTACAGAATATGTAAGACGATGAACTTAGTTAAATGTAAGAGTAGGCTCATTAGTCTAAACTTTGCTAAGTTCATCTCTGTTTGCATACTTCATATATTATAAATATATTATAAATAAATAAATAAAACGAAAAATAAAAATAAATAAAAAATATTATTTGTTCTAATAAGATTAACTACACTAGTAATAAACGTTTCCAAAATTTTCTCGATCTTTAAGCAGACATCAAATAAGATACTATATGCCATAGAAAACTTACCTAAAGTCATCATCTCGACAACTACATAAAAATGACATTACTGAATTAATGTAGGGCTTCAACTCTGCTCTGACCTCTCCATTTAGGAAGCAGTATAGAATTGCAACAAAGAAACCCTAAAATTATCTATGAAAGTTATCATAAATAAAAAAAGGAAAACTAACCTGAAAACTAGCAAAAAGTAAATCACAAACCAACCAAATTAATTCAACTACTTCGTTTTTTCCTATGTAATAACTCATGCCCATGAAAACCGCATAGTGTACACCAAACAAAGGAACCAGTACTAAAGTTGACTTTGCCCATCTTTGATAGCGCCTTGCTTCTTCACTTTGTGATGATCGTAGCTTGCTAAATAATACTTTGGCTATTCTTAAAAACAGAACAGTGTTTACCTAAAATTACAAAAATAAATTGGAAAAGTATTATTTCAGATAGTAAAATTTATATATATATATATATATATATATATATATATATATATATATATATTATCGTGTGGGTTATATGTAAAAAGGGATAGATAAGTAAAGAAAGTAATTTTGTAAGGACCTTGTATATAGAAAACAAGAATACATTATTTACGCTTCAAATTAATTAATTTTGACTTTGAAACAACCTATAGTAGCATAAATTTCCATCAATAAGTCGTAATTTTAAAGTTGCATAGTGTGGAAGCTTGGCAGTGCATAAAAAACTCAAGAATAATGCGAGGACAATTAGCTTTGATATTCTAAGGTTGCAAATCGAGCACATCAAATAATAGGGGGGAAGCTTTTGTGTCCAAAGTATAAAATCAATAATTTAAGCGTGTTATAATTCCATATAAGTAACGTGTAGTACGAAAAACTTTGCAGTATATAAAATCGATATTGTAAACGCCTATATTCATTTAACTAACAAAGCGTCCGTTAAAAACAAACTAGAATTGGAGGAAGTGGATTTAAAAAGGAGAAAGACAGAGTACGAGGAAAAAATAGTCGCATTAAAGCAGCAGAATAAACATTTGGTAGAAAAAGAATGCAAGATGGTACAATTAAAGGAGAGGTTAATGAATCATCTTAAAATCCACTGGAAAAATTTGGACACCTGACTTATATAATGTGTCTGTATATACAGTTAAGCGAGGAACGTTTCTTATGTCGGGGTTATTGCAGAAAAGCATCGGCGTTATGATGTGTATTTTTTAAAGGGATTTTACAAAACCTAGTTTACTATGATATACTGTGCAAGAGAAGAGCTCACAAAACAAAGACATATGTAGATTTCAGAACATTTTACAACATTTAGAACTGATGGTATTGCAACATATAATAGTGACTCACTTTCAAAAATAGATGACTTAAGGTTTTTCGAATGTCTGGAAAAATATGGAGAGTGTATCCTCTTCACAGAAAGAGGTAGAACATATAGACGGAATTTTAATGCAGGAAATAAGAGAATGTGTATATATTTCGGAATGCCGAAGACTGGAGCAAATAGATAGAGGAACAACTTGTTATTGCTGGAACTAAAAAGTACAGCACTGAAATAGTGTGCATTATATTTTCCAATTCGAAAATCAAGACGCGCTGTACGTATCCAATTTTTGGTTACAAAAAGAACTACAAGAAAAAATATAGATCTAAATTATAAAAAAGAATTAAATTAGATAAGTCAAAAACAACTCCGAATAAAAATAAAGAGGTGATTGCATTTTATGCATAGCAATGTATCTATATAGGGTTTGTAGATCTGGATAAAGCATTTGACAATGTAAAATGGAAAATTTTTTGAAATACTCAAAGATTGGAATGAGTTATAGGGATAGACGGATAGTACATAGCTTATACAAAGAGCAAACAGGAGTAATAGAATTAGAGCAGGAACGTAGAGAAGTAAACATCAGGAAAGGGGTAAGACAGGGATGTTCCCTATCCCCACTAATTTTTAACTTGTACATTGAGGAGGCAATGAATACTGTCAAATGCAGGAAGACATTTGGAATTACTATGCAGGGACAAAAAATTGATATGCTTAGATTTGCAGATGATATAGCGCTATTAGCATCTAGTGAGGAAGAGTTAGAAGCTGATCTCAATGAAATGGAAACGGTTCTAACAGTGAGATACGGTATGAAAATTAACAAAACTAAAACTAAAGTACTAGTATGCAAAGGAGGGAAAAATAAACCAAAAACAAGAATACAAATATGTAACACGAACTTACAAGAGGTTAAGGATTTCTGCTACCTAGGGAGCCAAATAACGCAAGATGGGAAAAGCACAAAAGATATAAAACAAAGATTAGCACAAGGTCGTGCTACATTTAACAAGAAAAAGCAACTACTGTGCTCAAAGACCACAAACATAGAAACAAGGAAAAGATTGCTCAAAACATATGTGTGGAGCACAGCACTGTATGGCTGTGAAGCCTGGACAGTAGGAGAAGCGGACAAGAAAAAGGTAGAAGCCTTTGAAATGTGGTGCTACAGACGTATGATGAAGATATAATGGACAGACAAAGTTAAGAACGAAGAGGTACTAAAAATGGTAGGGGAAGAAAGAAATATGTGGAAAACGGTAAAAAATAGGAGAGATAGGATGATAGGCCACATACTACGGCATGAAGGAATAGTGCGGAATATACTAGAAGCAGAGATAGGAAAAAAGAGAAGAAGAGGTAGATCTAGGTTAGACTACTGCACACAGATAGTGAAAGATGTAGGCTGTAGGAGTTTCAGGGAAGTGTGTAGGCTAGCTGAGAAGAGAAATCAATGGAGGTACGCATCCAACCAGTCCCAAGATGGATAAATTAATGACGCAGAAAGTAGCTGCACTTAAACATGATATTTATTATAAGCAACTACAAGCATTGGAGGGGCAATATTCTCGAATAATGGTAATTGGGTGAAAGCATTTACTGGAAAACTATTATTTCGGCAAATGTCTAAGTGTTGGGGGATCTTGGCAGCCACAGGTTGCTTAACCCCCTTCAATAAATCTCAGTGAAAAAGGGCATAATATTAGAAAACAATAGAAGAAACATGATATTTATTATAAGCAACTACAAGCATTGGATGGGCAATATTCTCGAATTATGGTAATTGCGTGAAAGCATTTACTGGAAAACTATTATTTCGGCAAATGTCTAAGTGTTGGGGATCTTGGCAGCCACAGGTTGCTTAACCCCTTCAATAAATCTCAGTGAAAAGGGCATAATATTAGAAAACAATAGAAGAAACATGATATTTGTTATAAGCAACTACAAGCATTGGATGGGCAATATTCTCAAATTATGGTAATTGCGTGAAAGCATTTACTGGAAAACTATTATTTCGGCAAATGTCTAAGTGTTGGGGGATCTTGGCAGCCACAGGTTGCTTAACCCCTTCAATAAATCTCTGTGAAATAGGGCATAATATTAGAAAACAATATAAGGGGAACCAAGCTGTATTGCTGTGTGAGAATTTCAGGGAACCATGTAGGTTAGTTTAGAAAAGAAATAAGTGCAGGTACATGTCCAACCAGTTTTGAGACGGGAAACCCAATGACGAAAAAATAAGCGCAGACAAATCTGATGATTATTATAAACAACTAATTGTTTGTTGTGAAATATCTGCAACTAATGTTGACTGTGCGAAAAGATATATTGGAAAAAATATTAAATCAGTAAATGTTCAAGTGCTGGGGGAACTTGGCAGCTACAGGCTGCTTACCCCCCCTTCGCAACCACTGAATGCCGGAGAATGCCTATGATGAAAGACAACAAACAGAACAAAAAGTTGTTGAAAGCGTATGTGTGGAGCACAGCACAGACAATATGCCTACGAAATACGAGCAGTCTGAAAAGCAGACAGAAGAACAGTAGCGGCCTTTGAAATGCCGTGCTTCAGATGTTTGAGGATGGACAGACAAAGGTAATAACAAATAGGTTATAGAAACAGTAAGGGAACAAGGATATCTTTGGGAAAAAAATATGAGAAATAGAAGGGCAGAATACGTTCTAAGGCATTTTTGGGGAATAGTATGAGATATATGACAAGCAGAGATAGGAAAAAAGAGGTGGATGTAGACCTAGATCAGATAGTGATAGACGCAGAATGTGCAAATTTCGGGGAAATCTGTAGGTTATTTCAGAATAGGAAACAACCAGTTTCAGGACTGAAGACCCAATGATGATGATGAATGAATGTATCTTTTATATTAGGTATTCTACATTATCTAAATAAAATTAGAAGTTGCTTATTAATTATAGGGTTCCTAGCAACAATCAAAGAGAAGTATACTTAAACACTTCAAAAGGTAGTTGGAACATGGTAGTTGAAAGCATAATAATGTCCTTTTATTACCTACATGATGTCCACGTGCTTATTCATGTTCTCCATGGTCTTGCCATTATTCATTAGTTTATAGAAGTCCTTCTCAAACACACTTTTCACCACCACACGAAGACCGGTGTTAAGATCGATATATAACTTCAACCATGGAGTCTGGTCAAACTGTAGAACCCCGTGGATTGCCGTGGACCAAAGACCATTCCGCATGCACTGTTACAGTTTCCTGTAGTGGATAATGTACTTCATCTTATCCAGAAGCGTAGCCAGCAGTTTAGGCAATTTTGAAGTGAGGATCAGCAATCATATTTTCAGGGCAAAATGGTAAATCACTGTGGGAAGCATGTAGGTGTTCGGGGTATTTGAGATCAACTTCTAAAATATTCCTGACATAACAGGTCGAGGGTATATTCATAATGTCATTTTTGAACCGAGCAATTTTTCTGGTAGGTGAGTACCTACCAGAAAAATTCGATATGTAAGTACTGCGACCTGACGCATCCATACAAATTATCGGTGTCCAAGTATGCTGTGTGGAGTTGGAGGTAGCAAGTGGGGGTCGGAGGAGTAAATGAGGCATCAGACTGTCTACAAATGACCCACTCGCTTACGTTATATGTAAACTGAACACGGGCGAAAATATTCTGTTGTTGCAGTTTCAAATCAAATTCATAAAAGAAATTGTTGGAAAATAGCAACAACTTAGGCTTAGAGTCAGCTGTAGTAAAAGCACGGGTCAAGATGTGCTAATGAGGCTGGTAGCAAGGCATTTCTCAAGCCATCTGGCAAAGAATGAGATGATCAAAAAAATGATGACCAAAAGATGTGTAGTGTGCCAGAAACACAAAATTAGAAAAAACCTTCCGACAAATGTACACAGTGCAATGTGCCACTTACTGTTTGGAAATGTTTTGAAAAATATCGCACCCAAAAAAGTACTGATGTGATAATTATGTTTATTTTTTATTTCTGTTATATATGTTGTTGCGCCTTATTTTAATACTTCACATTCTATTTTACTATTTAATTCTAGGGAGTTTTAAACTCAGTGTCTTTTTCATCTTTATTTAAGTTCCACGATTATTAGATTCCCACGCATTCCAAAAATTAATCCACGAGTCGAGGTGTGCAAAACGCAAACGTTGCGTTCCAAGGCTATAAGAATTCAGCTGTGTTTAGTAATTTTGGCCATGGGAATGTGGAAAATGGTGGCCGCTACAGATCGTGAGAACTAAGCCTCTTAAAGTAGAGAACTTTACTATCGACAGTTGACGGGGACAGACGCACGTGAAGTTCCATTCGGCGAAGTGTTTCCTTTTCTGTACCTTTTCTTTATATCTACAAATTATCTTAAACAGTTGAACCGCATCGAAAACTCCGGCCAAATGATCGCCGAGATCCAGGTAGCAGCCGTGACGTTTAATAATAAACCCGGTAAGTTCCTGGCGTATTGTTTTTTATTGTGTACTCCACCCGCAGCGTCATTCGTGCAACCCAATGTAAGCATAATATTTTAAGTCAGGGTCATGCAATTTTGATGACGTGGGGAAGATAAATTTCACCTAATTTATACTGAAAGTACCGTAAATATAATAACGTATGATGCTATTTTTTTATTTCGATTTTGCGAGTTACGTTTGTTCTTTATACATATTGTGTCATGGACGTTTTATTATTAGTGTTTGTATTTTTATAATGTAATGATTAGATGCGTTTCTTTTTTATTGTCAAGCAACCCTAGGTGCACATTAGTAGTGCGTTAGCCGTACAATAGTTTTTTATCCACATTTTGCAACTGCGGAAAGGGTACACATCCGCAAACCATGTTTATGGTTCAACTGTGGGAAGCGAACAAACATGCAGAGGCTCTCCAATGTCGCACACAGAGCATGGAATGTAAATCCACGTACCGCGGTGAAAAGGTTAAAGAGACTAGCAAGCATTAGATGATTTAAAAATGTCTTAATTGTCTCTGTGTAACAGTTGAACTTTATGTCTGTTTATAGTCACTCGCACAAAATTCAATTACAAAAAAGAGAACCTTAATTATATAAATTCATACCAATACTGATATTGTGGTTGGAATTCTAATAATCAGAAATGTCATTTTCTTTTCTTCATGCGTAGTCCAACAAAATGTATCTTCCACTAAAAGTCTAGTCACAATCCAAGGTACAATGACTAATACTGGTAAACCTGAAACAAATCACTTATAGTTAGCTGCAAAATTGACTAAATGGCACTAATACCCCATCCTAGTATTATATACAGTGTTATCTTGCTGCTGGAATCGGCAAATAGTGCACGAAAAATTAAATTATGCAAGTACAATCCCTCCATTAATATCCAAGAATAATTAGCTGTAATAAAAAACTCCCAAAGGCTTGTAAACAATTTACAGCCCCAATTATTGGACTGAAATAAAAAAAGTATTATTCAACCTTAAAAATTGCTTTAACTACCTCTTTATTTTCGTAGAAGAATGTTTCGCCATCTTTATATTTTAAAACTGAAGATAATCCAACTCCCTTAACGAACAAAATATCTTTCAATAATGAAAGCAAAGCACGAAAAATAAACGACGCAAATAAGTTCATATGTAAATTATTTCGTGGACAATGTAACCTCCTACAATTTTAAAATAATTAATGTCCAATATCTCTCTCAAACTTATTTAACAAGCAGGGAACATTTTTATTTTAGTTTTTATGGAAAAAGTTGTTTTTCCTAGAACGTTCTGCTTTATTAAGAATTATGATTAAAAAACTGAAATATATTATATATATATATATATATATATATATATATATATATACATCTCGTTGACGTTCTAGCAAAACCGCACATGTAATAATTTTGCAATTTTACAGGAGACCATTTATAAACGTTGTTTTTGACACTGCAATGTTTATATTTGTCCTATAAGTCTGTATTTGTTATGAAACACCTAATTCAAAGTTACACATTATTCAATGCAATATTGATATAGGAATTTCTTTGACATAACTTTTTTTTTGAAAAAAGCTCAGATAAGCGATTTTACCAGGCACCTGATTAAATTTTTAAATAATATATACGTTAGTGCTTCATGGAAAAGATGAATTAATCGTTTGCTAATTATGCAATGAAAAGGTTGTTAGGAAAATAATAAAGCCACACAATGAAACAAAATGCTGATCCAATAAGGTAACAAAAACAAAATTACTTTAGAACTATCGGTGTTGTTTGTATTATTATTCAAAATCGAATTCAAAATCTTGCTTCTTTTTTAAAGAATGGTTTAGGTTTTTATAAAATGGATGATATCAGCAATTAATGGATGCAACTTCGTGAGATTGTTGTATTTTTCATTAGAAATGGATACACCTCCAATATTTTTTAATTCCACTGCAAGATTGTTGTACAAGCCTCTTCGCGTTATGTTAAGAATTATCAGATCTCCCTTAAAAAAAGGTGAAATTAAAATTTTCCCAACTTCCAAAATTTGAATTTTTTAAATTTTTGCCCACTGAACATCCTCTGTTAATAAATGGGGAGGGAGTCTTTGTTTTGGTACATTCTTTTTAAAGTCATAAAATTCTTTTCCTTCCACAACTTTAAAAGCTTTTGATTTTTTTGGCATTAACCCCAACCATTCGAATCAATTGATACCGATCTTGAGGTACGTAGATGCATATATCCTTAGGCTTTGCCCGTTCAATTCGGGAATGTTCAGTGTCACATTCTATACGTGTGTGCCCAATAATAAGAAATTTATGTAGTATACGTAAATTGGGTTTTTGGCTACAGCTACGCTAAACATGATGGGCAAGGTAAAGTTATGATTCTGTCCAGGACAATTGTCCTAAGAGTACGTAATTTGAATGCACGCATCTGGAAGAGAACGAATATCTTGATAAATACATGAAGCAATTTCGTCTGAACCTCTGCCTGCTTCATATTCTGACCAAACGTAACATGTGGTTTTATTTGACAGTTAAATTGTATTATACGAAGAGCTTGTAGTTAGTAAGGGTGTTTTCAAAACCTTTTGAAGATCAAATATTCGCATACCAATTTTTCCACCGCTGGCATGAGCTTCCATTTTATCTTGCCGGTTTTCCTAGTATGAACCTTCAGCTTCTTGGAGGTGGTTGTCGTAGTTCTTTTGAATTTCTAACCTTTTGTCATCTGACAATTTACATTTTAATTTTATTTTAAATTCATCACATCTTTTACAAGGATCCTTTGAAGGTGTTTTGAACGAAATTCCTGATACAGCTGATACATTTTTGACAAGTTAAGATTGGGATGTGGATAGAATTTGGATGATTGTTGTCGGCAGTAATGAGATTCGTACCTAGGAAAACTGTTTGTGGTTGTCAATTATTTTCATGTAGTGGTTTTGTTAGCAGGTGCTTGCAAAACTTTTGCTTTTAAAGTTCCTGTTTATGTTTTCATTGTTAGGCTTGTTTCTACCATGTTATGGTTGATGACAAAAGTGTTGAGGAAAAATGTTTTGCAAATACGAACCTTCTTTCCTCTCACTTCCATATAGAAAGCGTTTACTACTTTTTATTTTTGTTAGCTCTTAGTCTTACTTCAATTAATGAAATTAAATACTGCTGTTGTAATGTCTTCTGTCCAAGTTTCCAAAAATTATCAAACACTTGTGCCTGTTTTCTTTCACAAACCCTTTCTCGCCACTTGAAAATGCATTTATTACATTCAAGGTTCATCTTCTTGCCTTCAAAAATTTACCCTTTTTTGTTATATAATGGTAAACCACTATATTTTTTCGACATACGGGTTATAGAAACTTAGAAAATAATGCAGTAAAATGCTTTTGTTAATTACACCCATGTCAAAAGTCTAGAGCCTCCTACACTGCACTGTAATACAGTATGAATTTCTGTTATAGATATTAAATAATAAAAATTCTTATTTAAGATAAACGTTTTTGACTGTAAGTACTGCATACAAATTAATCTTGAGTTAACTGTAAATGCCAGGCAGGAATATGTGGTTTATAAGAAATCCGTTTTGACAAACAAGTGCTTATCTTATATAAAATTAACATGAAAATATACAATTTTGCCAGGATGTAGAACTTGCAAATTTACATTTCAATAAGCAATAATCCCATTCTCATAAACGGTTGTGCCAGGAAACCAACGTCGCTGATTTCCAGGCACAACCGTTTATATATTGTTAATTTTGAGGTTTTTGCGGACGTTGTCTGTCTCTTTAATGTTCAGGTATGATTCCGTATAGGTAGCTGGTTCTGAAGTGAACCGCTGTCAATATGGGTAATATGCATATTGTCGTTTTTCAACCTTGCTTTAATTTTTTCGAATAACCCAGATGTATATTCTACTCCAATTGTTGTTTCATTTTGCCTGTTGTTTTTATTATTTTTATGGATTTTGTTTTTGATTAATGATGCAAAGGACCTTTTCTGGTAGGTATTATTTTTGAATATGGTTTTATTTTCTTTAAATTTTTTGGTCTGTGTTTACTATGTGATAATTGGAAGGATCACTTGACTAAGTTATTTACGACGTTTCTTTTATGTTCTCTAGGCACCTCTGAATTATAATTTAGTATTGTCCGTTCTATGTTGATTTATTGTACCAATTAGTAGTTATCGTTCCTATATTGTTATATTTAATTTGGATGTCTAAAAACAATATTATTTTGTTGTGATTTTTTTCTGCTGTGAATTGTAACCGAGGATGGAAGAGTTACATTTTTTTATAGTTTCATCACTTTTATTATTGGCAAACAGATTATACAATCGTCTACATTTTCTTGAAAAATGCCTATTTAAAACTCAGTTGTTTAGTAATATTACTTACTTTCCAGTTGCTCCAAGACCAAGTTTGCAATAGTTGAGGCTATTGGAGAACTCCGTACCATATATCTGAGAAAAGATTTGTTCATCGTCCTTTTCAATACTGTTCTAGTGTTTCTAGTTCCTCTCGTGCATCTAAATTCCCTATATATTTTTACCATCTAATCACTTTATCTACATTTTCTATAATGACGTTTCTTCCCGCGTCCCTTATATTTTTGCTAATCATTAGCGATAAAATAAAATTTTAGATATTTAATATGCCATGATTCTTGAAATTTATCTTGAAATTCTTGTAATTTATCAGTTAATATGGGGAGTGTATGATATATTTTACATAAGGTATAATTAGAAGTTAGTTCAATAGATAAATTCTTAATTGTATTAGACAATGAATGATTTGGTTTCATTATTAATTGTAGAAACTCACAGATAATTTGATTTGGCTCCAAATGTAGGTAAATCATTCATGTTAATTTAATATAACTGATATCAGTCACCAAAATATACAGGTAAAAAAAGTGTAGGTGATTACTCTTTTCCAAAAGAATTTAAAGTATTTTTCATATAAAACAACTATTAGACGCAAATAATACAGGTAGTAATTACTTAAAATACTTAGCTATAGTTGTTTACTCTTTAAAACGAAATTAAAAGTTTTTTCATATAAACAGTGGGTTGAATCACCTACCTGTCAATAAGTAAATATGTTTAAAAATGAAGGCAACTAACGTTTTTTTGCTATAAAAACACTATCAGACTTTTATTTAAAGGTAAATGGCTATACAAATTTTTAAAAAGGCAAATATAACCCTGCAAGATTATTAAATAAAAGTTCTTTGATTAAATTCCCCCCTTTGAGATTAAGCTATTGCTTTTTAAACAATCACTGCGGCATATAGAACTTATTTAAAAGTTATAATAAACGAACCTACCAAATGGTATTAATCAGACAACATTGAAAGTTTAATTTTTAAAACAATAGATTTCACTAATAAGTAATTTTACACAGAATATATAAAACAATAATTTGTTGCCGAATTAATGGGAGTATGTAATTTAATATACAAACAATCATCATCATTAGGTCTTCAGTCCTGGAACTCGTTAGACGCATACCCTCATTGTTTCCTATGCTGAACAAACCTACAGATTTCCCTGAAATTTGCAGTCTGCAACTATCACTAACTGCGTGCGATCGTCTGATTTAGGTCTACCTCCTCTTTTTTTCCTATCTCTACTTGTAATATATTCCATACTATTCCCCAAAAATGCCTTAGAACGTATTCTGTCCTTCTATTTCCCTCATTTTTATCCATAGATATCTTTATTCCCCCTACTATTTCTATAACCTATTGTTATTAACTTTGTCTGTCCATGCTACCATTCTTATACATCTGAAACACAACAATCCAGAAGGCTTCTATCTCTTTTTGTCTGCTTTTCCTACTGCCACTATTTCTAGAAGTACTGTGCTGTGCTCAACAAATATGCTTTGAAAAATTTTCTTCTTGTTTCTTTGTTTGTTGTCTTTGAAAATAGCTGCTGTTCTTTCTTGTTAAGATGCAGTTCGATATTCAGCGATATGTGAAGGAGGGGGTAAGCAGCCTGTGGCTGCCAATTTCCCCCCAGCACTTGAACATTTGCCGAATTAATAGTTTTTCCAATATATCCTTTCGCACAATCAACATTAGTTGAAAATATTGCAAAATCAACACCTGTAGTTGTTTATAATAATCATCAGATTTAAGTGCACATATTTTCTCGTCATTAGGTTTTCCATCTTGAAACTGGTTGGATGCATACCTCCACTTATTTATATTCTGAGCTAGCCTACACAGTTACCTGAAATTTTCACAACAGTCTATATACAGTTCGGTTCCCCTTCTATTGTTTTCTAATTATATGACCTACTTCATCGAGATTCGGTGGTATATGAAGAGGGTTAAGCAGCTTGTGGCTGCAGACATTTGCCGAATTAGTAGTTTTCCAGTAAATTCTTTCACACAATTAACATTAGTAGAGAATATTGCACAACCAATACCCGTAGTTGCTTATAATAATCATGTTTAAGTACAGTTATTTATTCCATCTTGGGACTGGTTGAATGCGTATCTACATTGATTTCTATTCTGAGCTAGCCTACACATTTCCCTGAAATTCCCAGAGCCTACATCTTTCACTTTCTGTGTGCAATAGTCTACGTTTACCTCTACTTCTCTTTTTTCCTATCTCTGCTTCTAATATATTCCACACTATTCCCTCATGCCTTAGTATGTGGCCTATCATCCTATCTCTCCAATTTTTTACTGTTTTCCACATATTTCTTTCTTCCCCTACCATTTCTAGTACCCCTTTGTTCTTAACTTTGTCTGTCCATGATATCTTCATCATACGTCTGTAGCACCACATTTCAAAGGCTTCTACTTTTTTCTTGTCCACTTCTCCTACTGTCCAGGCTTCACAGCCGTACAGTGCTGTGCTCCACATATATGTTATAAGTAATCTTTTCCTTGTTTCTATGCGTCTTGTCTTTGAACACAGTAGTTGTTTTTTCTGTTAAATGTAGCACGACCTTGTGCTAATCTTTGTTTTATATCTTTTGTGCTTTTCCCATCTTGCGTTATTTGGCTTCCTAGGTAGCAGAAATTCTTAACCTCTTGTAAGTTCTCGTTACCTATTTGTATTCTTGTTTTTGATTTATTTCCCCCTTATTTGCATACTAGTACTCTAGTTTTGTTTTTGTTATTTTTCTTACCGTATCTCTCTGTTAGAACTGTTTCCATTTCATTAAGAGCAGCTTCTAATTCTTCCTCGCTAGATGCTAATACTGCATCTGCAAATCTATGCATATCAATCTTTTGTCCCTGCACAGTAATTTCACAAGTCTTCCTGCATTTGACAGTATTCATCGCCTCTTCGATATACAAGTTAAAAACCAATGTGGTTAGGGCACATTCCTGTCTCACCCTTTCCTAATATTTAATTCTCTACGTTCGTGCTCTAAATCCAACCAATCGCAAAAAAATTATCACAACAAAAAATAAAACAAACCAGTCAAGAACCCTCTTCATAACATTCAAAAAGGGAGAAAACTTCAAACAAATAAAGGACATCATCACAATCGAGTCTTCAGTTCTGGAACTGGTTAGACGCGTACGTTCATTGTTTCCTATTCTGTGCTAACCTACACATTTCCTTGAAATTTCCACAGTCTACATCATTCACTATCTGTGTACAATAGTCTGATCTAGGTTTACCTTTACCTCTTTTTTTCTATCTCTGCTTGTAACACATCCTACACTATTCCCCAAAAATGCCCTAGAACGTATTCTGCACTTTCTCTTATTTTTTTCCACAGATATCTTTATTCTTTTACTATTTCTATAACCTTTTTGTTATTTACTTCGTCTGTCCTTGCTATCATCCTGAAACACAACATTCCAAAAGGTTTCTACCGTTTTTCTGTCTGCTTCTCCTACTGCTCCTATTTCATAGACGTACTCTGCTGTGCTCCACACATATGCTTTCAACAAATTTCTCCTTGTTCCTATGTTTGATGGCTTCAAACATAGCTGCTGCTCTTTGTTAGATGCAGTTTGGTTTCTCTTCTATACTACAAACAGTGTAGGTAAAAAATTACTAAATTATGAGTGTTTGATTAAAATAAAAATTGCAATCGCAATTTAAAGTTAGCATGAAATGAACCAAATCAATTCGTTATTTTTAATAAGTTTTTGAATTCTTCTAAAGTTAAAAAGATATAGCCATGAAAAATGTAATTAGGTACTTTATTAGTGTGTTATGAATAAAACGTGTTTTAAGGTGTTAAATTGTTACTTGTCAATTAATCAGGTAAAAAGTACAATAGTTCATAGCCTGCTTGTACAGACAGTGTAATAATATTGCACGTACTTTACAATGTAAAATGAATAATTAACACAATGAATAAATCAAGCTTATCTTTATGAGTATCGCTAGTTAAGTTAAGGTACGGCCAATTACTGAATTCTTGTATTGCAACAAATTCCGCGGAAATTGCTACGTACGCTTGAGCTTGGGTCGTACAAATGGCAATGGAGTTTGTTGATAATGTACAACGTACTGGAATAAAACGATTGTAAAAGATAAGTAAAGGCAAAGGATGACAGAGGTAAATTCACTGCATTACAATCTCTCACTAGTCACTTTGTCTTTTAAGTTCGGTTGCCCAGTGCAGTTTCCATATCATGACCGCCCTTCGTTTTCCAACACCTGTCAGCTATCAATCACACCTTAAGTGTAGTGCGCTCTTATTGACCAAACCAATGACGTATATTTATTTTGAAGCATGAGACACGTTTATTCGTGCAAAATACATAATAATTATAATTAATTCCCGGATCAGTAATGGAAACTTAAAACCACATTTATAGTGCATCATAACCTACTTAATTCTACAAGAAAAAGTTCCCTAAAATAATTATCAAAAATAAAATCTTGTGTGGCCAAATGACGCATAACAATTTGTTTTAATATTAAACAGCATTGTATTGAATACAATTTGGAGTTTAAGATAGCATTGTTTGTGCACAGTGGATAATTTGACTTAATTGAATAAGTAAGTAAGATCGACTGTGGACACATATGTATTCCTTAATATGTGTATTATAGACTGGTAAGGGAGTGAAGGCAATTAAATGTGCAGCTAATTAGGCCATTTGTACACACATGAAATAGGAACGTAAAAAACTTTTCTAATATAATATTTTCTCATGATAACAATGTTAATAGCTTTTATAGTTATAGACATTTCGATGTTTGTTAATTAGTAAATGTGAACAAAACATTTTATACGATTAACATATAGTAACGGATGACTTTCTTTACAAAAATATTTGTATTAGTTTCCGCCACTTTGTATATAGAAAGTGGAAAATTAACTAATTTTAGCAAAGAGTATTATATGCAACTTTCGATGAACATGCTACCTAACAGCCTTGTTGAGGGCTCTTTTCAAAAAAAAATTTAGTTTTATTCATGCTGTATGTGATACATAACACTATCTTATTATTCTAATCACACTTTTATATGAAGCAGAACTTTTTAGGAAGAATTCTTTTATTGAAATATCAAAATAAAAGAGTTTCACATTCTATAACAGTTTTATAGAACATTGTAAGTTACTTACTTTATTGAAAATAAGATTACAAACGCAACCAAAAGTGTAGAAAGAGAAACTGCATATCCCACTGTAGAAATAATTTTCAGTAACGGTACATAACTCTGTAAAAGATGAATAAACTCATATTAATAACTAAAAATTTGTTACAAATTTAACAATGTCTAAATTAAGAATTATTATAAATCGTACAGTATTTTAAACTATAAATGTATTTCACTCCAGTATCTTTCTCCGGGGAACCTACATTTTGATACATGATGTGTACTGAAACTTATACATTCTATATACTATAGCGAAAACTCTATTTGCACAAACAACAGTTCTTTATTATCAAACTGATTGTATAGGTTTTTTCAAAAACTCGTGGCTACAATGAAAACTATCAACGATTTATTTCCAGCTAATCGCTAACAGCACAAATACTAACTTTTTAACACTACGATACTGTCCTCTTAATT
Source organism: Platerodrilus igneus (assembly GCA_036346225.1). Lineage (NCBI taxonomy): Eukaryota > Metazoa > Arthropoda > Insecta > Coleoptera > Lycidae > Platerodrilus > Platerodrilus igneus. The sequence continues at coordinate 272,551 of JARFIW010001610.1, read as the reverse complement.
AATTTAATACCGAAGCACTACAATTAACTATACAAGCACTAAATATTGATTTATATCAATCACTACAGTAATTTATATCACACAAGGTGTCGCGACAACATGCTTAATTAGTTAGGCTGTTATATTTGTTAAAGGTGAAGATGACGGGAGAAAAAATTGGCAAGTTGATTTTTGTATGTCAAAAAAACAGTGGCGTTTTTGTACTTAAAAAATTTTAAAATAAAGTTTTAGAACTAATTTGAGGGTGATCTTTTAAACAGACACGAAGCGACGATCAACTTTGGAGCACTAACAGAACTAACAGGGTTAGTGTTTAGTATTTCTGGTGTAACATATGGCGACTGTGACAGGACGACGCTTTGTAGAAGGTTTGCTTGAAATTTATATCGCTACTCAGAAATAGGGTAGTTACAGAGAAAGTTTGATCAGTAGAGTTGAGTAGGTAGGTACAGCCTGTTCAGGAAACGAACACATATGACCAGCACTTTGTATGATTACATTCAATTCCATTTAAAAAATCGAGTTGTATAACAAAGGTTGTCAGGGGTGTCGGTTGTTTGGGAAATAATTTCAGGTTTATATATATATATATATATATATATATATATATATATATATATTGTTATGTATGTTGATATTTTATATGTAATGATGCTTAAATATACGAGTAAAATAATAGGTGCAACCTGTAATATGGTGTTAGTCTGTAATTGATTAAAATAAAACTCTCTCAATTCAATTATGCCACGGCTTTTTGAAACTCTTTCTCAGGGAAACTGTATCTAGTATTTTAACTCTGTAAGGAGAAGTAGGTTCTTTGTCCCCTTACAGGTATTGAAACACAAGCACCTAAAGCGTATACGATCAAAATCAAACTTAACCTCTAAGTCGTGCTTACGTATACCGATTAAACAAAGATTGATAAATCTGTTCTGCAATTATTTATTCTAGTTAACGTTTGAAATTTAATTTATTCAAAATTACTTAATATGAAGAGTAGATAATATTAACTTTTATACCTGTAACTCCGTTGAATGTGTCTGGTTGTACAGGATTGGAACAGGATACACAAAGTTGCCTCAAGCGCTTTCAGTGAGTACCTATTAAATAATATGTCTTAGAATAAAATACAATAATGTTTTTCCTCTAGTTTTAGGTTCTCTTATGGAACTACTTCAACCACTAATTGTTTTATTACTCTACAACTACGAACACCTATACGTCACCAATTAACTGATCAGCTGCAACTCCTGAACCACAACAAAGGATGCCCCTATGGTGGTATATTTGAATTCCTTTTTTCTTTAACAAATTAATTTTCGTCGTTTCACTTTCACTTTCCTTTTAATAGATTAAATGAAATGCATGCACTTTAACATGTATATTTAAATTTTTCAAAATTCTCAGTACAAGCTCTTAGCAAAACAATTTTATCAAAGTACAAAAATTTATGTGTAAACTCTTTCAAAAATTTTATAATAATTCTCTTCAAACAATTTTATAATTAATTCCTTTTAAAACAATTATCACCTAGACAACAACAAAAAACAAACTTATTTCTAGCCTACTAACTAATATAACATAAGGGGTGCATTCAACATATAAAACTTAATTCTACTTAACTACTATTTTAGAACAGTTTTGTTTTATTTTACATTTTATTTGACATTTCAAAAATTTTATATTGCTTTATAATTTAAATGTATTAAACATATTTCATTTTAGGTAACTCAAAATTATAATTGGCATACAGTATCCTGCAAAAATTACAAATGCTAAACTGAAGACAAAACCTATACACATTCAACCGAAGATGCATTAGATACCCTTCGTATATGCAAACAAATGAAAATGCTTGTTATAAACCTCAAACGCTGTATTACTAGTACATAATATCCTATATATGTTTTCAACAAGTAACTATCCATCAATCTTTGTTAACCGTAGTGGTTTTAACTTTTAGTATAGCTTGATAAAATGGAAAATTTATGGTTTTATCCGTAGCACTAACGAACTACCTTTGTAGATCCTTTGATAAATGTCAAATGTCATATATATATATATATATATATATATATATATATATATATATATATATATTATAATAATAAATTTACAACAGGGTTAAAAATGTTTAGAACTGGAGGTTAAAGAGACTGGTTTTGAATGTATTCATTGATCAAAATCAAGGGGCATGTTCATGTACCTATTTATAAGCCAATACTTGAAACAAAATGTATGGTATTAAACCATATTGTATTAGAGTTAAGTTAAGTTCACAAATGAAAATGAACCCTAAAAGGCACCAAGAAGTAATATTACTCAAAAGAACACTTTTGTAGATTTATTGAACTTTAAGTATGTTTATTTGACAGATAGCCAGATATAATTAAGAAGTAGGCATGTGTTGATGTAATAAAAAACTGTATAGTAGGTTTAGGATCATGTAGGCTGATATGAACTGTAACAGCAACAATAAAATGTAGTAGGCAGACATCAGAAAGAAAGGTTGCTTGGGGAAACAAGAGAATTAATTAATTAATGAAGGAAGGAAAATAAGTTCTATGTGAGGATCAAAAAGATTATATTTTGTAAGATATATATTATTTAAAAATGTACCAGAAGTCTAATTAGTTATTCAAAGTTATAAAATTTAGACAAAAACTGGAATTTGTGAATATTCAAACTGAGAATTAAACCTGTATGTATAGCAACATCAGAAAACCCAACATCAGAAAACAGAATCAACCAAGCATTTTGTGGTTTTATTTACCCTGTGGAAAGTGCAGTTAATAGGAGCAAGTAGAGGATCAATTTACCAGAGTTATTTAACAGAGTAAGGACAAGCGGCTGAAGAAAAGGATATAGAAGCAGAGAGGATTTCAAGATTGAAGGGCCCTAACAAACAAGGAAAGTAGAATTTGATTTATTATTGTAAGAAGTTCGGTTGTGAATGATTGTAGTTAAGGACAAAATAATATTTAAAAGGATTGGAGTGTGTATGTGCAACTAGTATTTTGAGAAAGGGATACATTCATTATAGGAAGGAAAATTAAAGGGGTTAGATTTTGGTTGTTCGTTTATTTGCAAGTTAACTAGTAAACTAACTACATAATAATTTGTAGAATTGGTAAGGCAGTGAAGCGGTCACAACAACGCAAGTTGCAGATCGGAGATTGGACAGTACGTGCCAGCAGTCAAGGACTCTCCTGGAACGGTGGTAACATATAAAATATAAATTCTATTTTGATTTATTTTTGTGAAACTGGAGCTTGATGTTACGGGATTGAACCGACTGATAGCATAATTAATTTGAAATAAAAGAGTAGAAAATCAGACTTATCTCTTCAAAAAAGGGGAACTGCCTGTGAGTCGTAGTGCTGAGAACAAGGCTGCCGGAGCATTATTAAAATAGAACAGAAAGGGGGAGAGTGTAGCGTAAGAAAGAAAATAAGTAGATAAGGGCAATATATATATATATATATATATATATATATATATAAATATATATATATATATATATATATAGCTATAATTATAGGGTAGTTTAGGGGCAGGTTAAGTCATAGGGGTCGTGGAATAAATAAAAGCAACTTCCAGTTAACAAAAGGACATAATTCCAGATATTATAAGAGTAAATAGGTCACTATACATATTGTTAATTGAGAGCACACTGTATATAAAAAATACATGAGATTAAATGCATAAGAAACTAGAAATATCCAAAAGCAGTTTACAAGTTAAGATAAGATTTGAAAATGCAGCAAAATGCATCAAAATTAAATCAACGAGAAACCTATATGAATTGGCTTTATAAATATTTAACAAATGCGTTAAAAATATCATCGTACACGCAATCTAAATTAGACATTATTAGAAAATCGTACGTGACATGAAGAATCACATTTGTTCAAAAATCCAGTATTAACTAGGAAATAAACAAGCACCAGATTATTTCGGTTTAGATTACAATAAATAACAAACGTGCTTTAATAAAAGGAAATTGTTGGGATTTCTCAAATAATACCATGACATGTGAGTGTATTACGTGACGAGCCAGACATACATTCGAATATTTGGACTAAATAATTGGTGAAAATCCCGAAGTACACAAAGATAAAGGCAAAAGGTGTCGTCCCAACACGTGAATGAACGAATGAAAAGCAAGTAGAGGTACGGCTTTAAATACGATAAGAATGAGGCGACGATTTAGTATTCATTTAAACTGGGCGACGACTATGTTCTGAAGTGCTAAATTATTTTACGTAACCAGTGAAACAAAAATTAAAATAAAATCATTTTGAAAAGTGTACGAATTGTGCAACGAATAAGCCAATCTATTATAGACGTAAGTAAATAACGACTTAATTAAAAATACATTTCTAACATTAATAAAACAAGGCTTTTAATACTGACATGAAAATATTCTATTACTGATATTTAAATTGGATCTTAATAATGGTAGTTTAAACTGGATTAATTTATTACTGGTATCTTAATACTGGCTTTAACACTGAAATTTAAATGGGATTTTAATTTATTGAATTGGATTCTAATAACGACTTGGATTGTATTTTGGTTTTGATGTCGACTTCAAATTCGACTCTCAATATTCAGACTTGGCACGAAAACTCTTGGAGGATGCAGATTACATAGCAGAACCATTCTAGGTTAGCGATCTTGATATAATTTATTATTGAAAACTGTTTTAATTTAATATTTATTATTTCGTATCTGTAAGAGTCAACAAAACATAGTAAGTTTATTGTGCAATTTATGCCAAAGGTAATAGGCATTTTGAAACGTTTCAAAGATCCCTAAATATAAGCAAAAAGGCTAGTGTTGCTGGCTTCAATTTCATAAATCTGTATATGTAAATATTCTGAAAAGGGAAAAATTTTAAAGTTGTAAATATTTAATCATTATATTGTGTATTGTAGAATTGCTTTATTTAATCAGCTAGTTGGGGCAAAAACCATAACTTAACATTTCACATCATAGGTGCTTGATTATTAGGGGTAAATTTCACAACAAAATTTACGATGGCTCAATGCTGGGATTAATATCACAGCAATTTATATTAGACCCAAATCGTGGGAAAGAAATAACACAGCATTTTATGATATGCCTAAATCGCGGGGCATAATATAAAAGGGATTTCACAGCATTTTATGACGCCCATCTTAGGGGCTGCAGTATCACAGCATTTTATGATGCCCATCGTAAGGGCTCGTTGATCCTAATAAAAATATCACAGGAATATATATATATATATATATATATATATATTACAGTGAATAAGATGAAATATATATATATATATATATATATATATTGCTATGAATAAACAAGAATTGTAATTATCTATCTCCGACGTTGGGCCGCCTTATTAATATTGCTATAAACTCCCTCCAGGACTTAACTGGATTTTATCTTGAACCTACCTTGTCGACCAATAACAAAATTTGATATGTTACCGCCTTACTCGTTATCAATTTCGTATTCAACTTATAGCTCCTCCTTGATTGTTTAAATTATCAAATCACTCCCATTAACTCTATTTTATGACCTCGACTAGCATTTATTTGGAATTATAAAATTCAGTTAATTCGATTCTATATAATGAAACAAATATTATGTACAGTTTTTGTAAATTATTTAAAATACACTTTTCAATTAATTAATGTTGTAAATCTCATTTATCAAAAATCATATACTTTTTAATCAAACCCAAAAGCCACCAAAAAAAAACCTATTATTTTTATTAAAAAAAGAAGTGTGGAACGTTCAGAACCTCTTATCATATCACGCACTTTATACGTATGCAAGTCCTCTTTTTGTTAACTTTTTCACATTCATTTATATTAAGCAAATTCAATATTCAAATAAAAAAAAAGTCTTATAACTAAAAATCTGACCTGGTCTATTTTCTTCGCATTGACGCATCCATAATCAGCTAGTATTTCCCATGCATTAAGCCATCCATTTGAATAAAATTTATTTTCCCCCAATTCAGGATTATTACATGCTCATTCGAAATATTGTCTATCCACACGCTTGAACCATTGCATTTAAATTATTGCCATCACCCTCTGGACGACCATTATTAACTTATACTTATGCACCCCAATTTATTGTCATCTCATTCAGACTTATTACTTCTTATCAATTTTCACAAACTTAGAATACCATCTATTCTCCCCGGACTCAGAAATTGTATTATTTTCCTCGGACTCGCAACTTGGAATTCTCATCATTTATTTTCCCCTGATTCGGAATTGCATTATTCTCTCCGGACTCAGAAGCCGTTTAATCGGCAATCGTAATTTTCATCTTAGAACTTATACAATTTTTCACTTTACATTATTACGTATCTCACTTTGTCTCAGAGTGGCGCACTTCGGCCTTTGTTGAGTTGAAAACTGACTTCGTTATCACTGTGCCTGTTAATATATCATTGACCTCCTATTCCGTCAGTGGGTATGGTCTACAAACTCGTAGCTCATTTTAACCAATCAAATCTTTGCATTTAAAGTAGTTTCTGATGTAATTTTCTATGCTTTCCAATAATTGTGGCCTGCTCGCAGGTGCTTCGTTATCAAACATGCGGTGTTTTTGATAAATCTAATTGCTTTTCCATGTTGTACGTAAACAACTGATGCAATTTGACTTTTAATTTTCATATCTGCCTGTTATTTACGCAATTTTTAATCACCTCTCTTTATCAAAGTTCTTAACTACTTGTACGCATTTACCCTATGCTTCTCGAAGCTCTATTTCTTATCTCCGTATTAACCTAATTGTTTGGAACTCTTTTGAATGCGTGTTTAATTACACTTTATTATGTTTACTTATAAAATACGCGTGCTTCCACTGAAAAATATCATTATTTGGCTTACCTAAATTAACTAAAACTCTATCTACAGGGTATTAAATATCTCCTATTTACCTAATGCATGTTTTCCTTATTCCTACGCTAACTATGCGTCTTACTATGTTTATTTGCGTCGCTTAAAACTACTTATACTTTATATACAGGGTGTTGACTGCTTACTATTTACAAAGTATCTCCATTTCTCAATTCTTTACTAAGTAAGTGCAGTTTTCTGCTGCCTATGGTAATTTCTCATTTCTAAACGACCTTTACTATAAAGTACACCCTTAAACAACCCCTTATCACAGCAATATATATATATATATAATGCTGTGATAAGGGGTTGTTTAAGGGTGTATTTTATAGTAATGGTCATGTAGTAATCAGAAATTATAATAGGAAGCAGAAAACTGCATTTATTTAGGAGAAAGTTGAGTAATTGGGATAGTTAGTAAATAGTAAGCAGTCAACACCCTGTATATAGAGTATAAGTAGTTTTAATCGACGCAAATAGTAACAATAGGACGCATAGTTAGCATAGAAATAAGTAATTCATGCATTAGGTAAATAGTAAATGTTTAACACCCAGTATATAGAGTTTCAGTAAATTTAGGTAATGCAAACAATGATATTTTCCAGTGGAAGCACGCGTATTTAGAAGTGAGCATAGTTCATATAATTAAACACGCATTCAAAAAGAATTCTAATTATTTATGATAATACGGAGATAAGAGATGAAACTTAAAGAAACGTAGTGTAAGTGCGTACAAACAATTAACGATTTTTAATAGTAAAGGTAATTAGAAATGCGTAAAGAAATAAACATACATGAAAATTGAAAATCGAATTGCATCAGGTATTTGTGTATAATATGGAAAAGCGATTATTTACTCAAAATACCGCATGGTAGTTAACGAAGCATTTGTAAGCAAACAACAATTACTCGAAAGGCCAAGAATGTTACATCAGAAAACCACTTTTAGTGTAAAAAATAGAGGGACCTTATTGGTTAAAATTAGCAACGGACTTGTAAGCCAAACTCACAGACGAAGTGGGATATCAATCATATATTAACAGCGAGAATGATAACGGAGGTCAGTTTTCAACTCAACAAGGCCAAGCTGTGTCACTATGAATCAAAGAGTAACGCGTATGTAATAATATTTTGATAGTAAAAGTGTTTAATGACAGATAGTGCTACGAATATGAAAATTTATATTACCGATGAACGTAAGTAAAATTTAGGGAATTTATTTAAACTAAAATATAATAATAATAGGGCTCCAGAGGGGGACGATAACATTCTAAGTTGGACGACGATAAATCTCAGTTGGACGACAATAAATCTAAGTTGGACGAAAATAAATCTAACTGTGATAATAATAATTCTAAGTCTGAGGCTGGTGAAAATAATTGGAAAGTGTATAATAATCCAAGTTTGAGGGTGACGACAATAATTTAAATGTAATAATTCAAGCGTGTGGATAGATAATATCTCAAATGGGTATATAATAATTCCGAATTGGTGGAAAATAATTTCGAATACGATGGATGGTATAATGCATGGAGAATTCTAATTGATGCTAGTTGATAATGGATGCGTCGATAATTTTGGTGGCGAGAATGAAATAAAGAAGCACACAGACCAGGTTAGATCTTTTTAATTTTAAGACATATTTTTTTCTTTTGAGTTTGAATATTGAATTGATTAATTAATATGTGTAATAGTGTAACAGAGTCAGCAACGAACTTTTGCATACGTTGAAAGTACGTAAAATAATAAAGAGGTTTTGAACGTTCCAGGCTTCTTTGGAAATAAAAGAATAGCTTTTGGTGACTTTAGATTGATGGCAAAACATATAAATTTTTGAGATAAATAAGACTTATAATATTGATTGATTGAAAAGTGTATTTTATTAATTTTCAAAACCTGTAGATAATATTTGTTTTATTATATCGAATTGAATTAACTTCATTTTATAATTCAAAATAAAGCTAGTCGAGATAGAATAATAACCTTAGTGGGAGTGTAACTTGATTGAGATAAACACAGAGAAGCGGAGTCAAGCAAGAATACGCCATTGATACCGAGTACGGCGTTATCATATCAAGTTTTGTTATTGGTCAACACAAGGTCGGTCCACGATAGTTTCAGGAGTTCATAGCAATTTATATGACCGCCCAAACGATGGGGCACGAATAATTAGCGAATTTATGTGAGAGTATCATAGCATATTAATATGGCTGCCCAAGCCTGGGGCTCGATAATCCTGTAGTACCATAGCAATATATGAGCCGTTCATTTTGAAAGTGACTTAAGTCCATTTATCTTTAATTTGAAATACTTAAGGTTTTGCGTTTTACAAAATTAAAAATATACGTAAGATATATATGGTTGACTTGCAATGTTAAATCGCATTTAAGGTATTTAATTTTATACATCCTATTAAAAAGTCGCTATATTAAGTGTATAATATGACCTTGCTTACCTTAAAAGGACTTAGGTCACTTTCAAAATAAAAATTTGTTTTGTTATAAAAAGTGAAAGAGCTTAAGTCCGTTACATATAGTTTAAAAAATAGAAAAAAAACATTTAAGTTATATTTTTATATAATAGAAATAAATTTAGTAACAAGTTATTCGTTAACATTCTCAGTATGTGGGAGTGATTTGAAGTAGTTATGGTGTTCCGGAGGTATGTACCGCAATAAGTCCATCATGTGTCAGTATTTTAGTGATGTGATGCTTCTTATACTTTTATATAACGATGGCAATACAATATTCCCATATTTTTTAGGTCTACCCCGACGTGGCAATAAATCAAGAATTTTAAATTCTGCGTTCTCATCCAGGGTTGTTTTGTATAAAATTTTATATGGTTAATTTCTTAAAAATCGCATCCAGCATATTTGAAGCCAGTTTATTTTTTATCCGTTGATATTTTTGGATCTTTTGTAAACTGCTTCTTCCAAGAGTCTTGTTGATATAAAATCCTCTTGTTTCATTTCATTTAGTATGAAAGTATTACCTTTTCTACATTTTTAATTATATTATAATAATCTTGTGGCACATACAATAACTGATTTCTTTTTAACGACATTTCTATAACGCCAAAATCTCTGTCATTAGGTAGAAATGAATGCCCTGATATTAAAAATTTGTTGTCTATGATTTCCACATCATTTCCCATCGATAGAATTTTTAACCACATTAAGATATTTTGATGTTTCTGTTTTGTCCTCCACACATGTCACTATATGCAATGATGTGTTTGTCACCTTTCAGGGTTTTTAGGTGTCTCAAGAGGCATGAAGCCACTTCTTGGGAACCCCTAGAAGCTTTTGTTTCATCCCAAACGTACATGTATACATTATCGTTGTGGAAATTGTGTATGCCTAAATTTAAAATATACATGTTACATTTATAATAAGCTACTGAAGTAGTTAAAACTTTGGGAATGGTAACCCTTTCTGCAAACCGAATGAAAAGCCAAAATAATGAGATAGATTACTTGATACTCGCTCTTGATCTTGTTTTAACGCATTTCTAGCCGTTTCTGCTAGCTTCAAATGAATATCATGTTCTTCCATAAGTTTTTTCTGTTCTTCATGGTTTTCTGATGCTTTGACTTTAATGTTTAATAGACCACATCTTTGACATGTGTCTTTGCGTGGTTGGTGGAAATGTAGATTAAAATCCTTTTTGAATATTTTTCTATAAGTCCATTCATTAACTGCTTTTAAATTATTTTCTTCACAGTGAAGCTCATAAAAATTAAACATTTTTTTTATAGTCAGTTCAGAATGAAGATATTTTCTGTCGGGACTATGGTCCCTAGTATAATGGGATTCAAATTTCGGGAAACTGTTAATATGGTTTTGAACAATCATATTTGCTTCATCACATATTTTTCTCAACGATCCAGGCAAACGCCCACGTAAATCGTTGCCAACGTTTTTAGATTTTAATACAAGTTTCAATCGTCCTTCGCTTATTTGAAAAGTATCTAGAAAGAATTTTTTTTAAACAGCAACTTTGCCTGTTTTAGAATTTAACCAATACGTAAAACTCTCATTTCTACATGAACCTTTTCCGTTTCTCTGACGTCTTTTTTTTACAACACTGCGTCCGGTCGCTTTGTATAGCAATATATTTTGCTTATTAAAGTCTCCAAGTTCCAAAACATTTCAAAAATACGTTTTCTTTCTGTTTCATTTAAATTTTTCAAGCAGTCTTTTCGGCATTGGCAATTTTCATTTTGAAAAACTTTGGCAGGAATAATTTTTCCCGATTGTGTATCGTATCTTTTCCCTGAATTCCGTTTAATTTTACGAATTTTCTGAATATAAGTACCACTTCTGTGTTCTCTGAATCCTTCTTTGAAGGTGCAGTTTTGTAAATTCTCATTCTCAATTACTTCCTCTTCCTCTGTTGAAGAATGAACTTCTAAAATTCTCCTTCTTTTTTAAATATGTTGTATGAGATTAATTCCTCTTCACTTTCAGAATTAAGAAATCTTGTTATTATATCCTTTCCCATGGGTTTATTAATTTCTTTAAATTAAATATTATTTTTTAAATTTCAATTTAATATCAAAACGTAATTTAAATTACCTTCATCACTGCTTTCAACATTTTGGGCCGCACTTTTTGACATCGTCAATAAAAAGTGGACTTAGGTCACTTTCAAAATTAGGATTTTCAAAATTTATATTTTTTTGAAAATGTACGTGATATAAAATTTTCAAATGTACTAAGTATATTTCAATACCGATTTATTTTTTTGACAGTTCAACATAAATTATAAATGTCATAAGTGCCAACTTGATAAAAGATGAAAATGGACTTAAGCCACTTTCAAAATAAACGACTCATATATATATATAATACATTTTGAAGAAAGGTTCTGTTTTTTAGTTTTTACAAGCTCCACATCATTATTCAAATCATTTCGACAACTAGATTCATCGACCTCCAAATTAAAACATATCTTGTATCTGGACATAGCAGCCATTTGTATTTATCCATAAATAAATTGATTCTTGACAGTCCACGCACACATAATTTCAAAAGGTGTATGAAGCACAGCAGGTTCCTATACATACTTTTTTGTGGTCCAAGGTTGAGCCTTGCAGTGCTCACTTATTCAGAAAAGCATCCATTAATTATATCAAAAAGTTGCCATCTGGCAACATTGCTCATTTTTTATTATCATACAAAATATTTACATGCAGGTCCAACTTTAATCAAATCAGAATTGAGGAGGAAATTTTGGAGTATAGCAGGGCATTCTCTAATAGGTAAAGTGATTAGAGAATGTGTTAAGTGCGTACAGTTTTCAAAAATTCTTCATCAGCCTCATATGGCTAACCTTCCAGAGTCCAGGGTTATGCCTGCAAGACCCTTTAGTCATTGTGGAATGGATTTCGCTGGTTCATTTTTATGTAAATCGTCAAATTTGAGAAAGGGTTACTTGTGTACCTTTGTTTGTCAAACAGTGCGAGCGGTGCATTTAAAATTTGCTTCAGATCTCACTACTGACACATTTTTAGCTGCTTCTAACCGATTCATAACCCGTAGGGATCTTCCGGGTCGTGTTTATTCAGATTGCGGGAGTAATTTTATAGAGGCAGCAGGTAAGCTTAAGGAGGTGTCCCGATTCCTTAAGCAACACCAAAATGAAGTTATAGCTTCAACCGCTGCACTGAATATTGAACAGATTTTCAATCCTCCATTTGCAAGCAATTTTGGAAGATCGTGGGAGATCAATGTCAGACGTGTAAAAAATCTTCTTTACAAACAGCTTCAAGGCAGAAATTTGACTTTTGAAGAGTATGCCACAATATTTTGTCATATCGAAGCCATTCTGAATTTGAGGTTTTGGAGCAACCAGATGACTTGGACATCCTTATGCCAGCCCATTTTCTAATACAAGGCCCTTTGCATTCGGTTCCTGAAATAGAAGTGGATGCAAGGATGTCTCTAAAATGTAGATGGCACCTAATTAACAGGGTCAGCCAAATCGTTTGGAAAAGATTCCAAACACAATATTTATACACAATTCGCCAAAGACAGAAGTGACAATCACATCGTCCAGATCCTTCCATAGGGCAGTTGGGCTATCTAGCGGAAATGAATACAAAGCCCCTATATTGGCCAATAGGCGTTATAGTTGATGTGCACCCATGTAAGGATGGTGTTATGTGGGTAGCTACGGTTAGATCTAGTGGCAGGGAACTTGTTCGCCCTACTAAGAAATTAGTTTTAGTTTCAAGTTCATATTCATAATTTAATCGTTTGTGGTCGTATGACTTTTGCAGCATTTGAGCCAAACAGAGCAGTAGTGCTTCTTTATTTGGGCTGGAGTATGTTCAGGAATTGAACACATATGACAAGCACTTTGCATTATTACATTAAATTCTATTTAAAAAATCAAGTTGTATAAGAAAGGTTGTCAGGGGTGACAGTTGCTTGGGAAACCAAAGAGAAATAATTTCAGGTTTTTATGTACTCTTTTTTACTGATGATATCACTTTGTATTGGGACAGTCCCTCGTTGTCAACATTACAAAACCTTATTTCAAATGACTTTGAAACTGCACAAAATTGGTTTTGTATAAATAAATTCTCAGTCAACTAGAAAAAAACATGTTGCGTGTTTTTTTAGACCTCATAGTATTGCTGAAAATAAATTATCATTAAATTTAGTTACCTCTACTAAGTTCTTGGGTTTAAGCATAGATCAGAGCTTAACATGGTCTGAGAATATATTTCCTCTCTCTGCTAAACTAGCTTCTGCATGTTATGCCTTAAGAACTGTATCCAGAGAATTGTCAGAAGACACGGCTCTTAAGGTTTATTATGTCCTTTTTGAGTTCAGATTTCGATATGGTATGTTTTGGGGATATTCAACTTTAGATGAGAGGTTCCTTATATTTTGTTACGTGCCAATCAAATTGGCCCTTAAACATTGTTTTTAGGTTAATTTTGATGTGCGGAAGTTTCGCGCCATAATTTCAAAAGACTCGGGGCGCGTATTTCCGTTACGTCACAGTGCGTTTGCGCTAGATCGCGCGACGCGAGTGGGTTGGACGAATAACCTCGCGCCGACGTGTAAAAGACAAAGAGTGGGGACAAGTTTCCTGTGCTCTCTATAACGTGGCTGTTTTGCCTTTGATCTTCAAGGAGTGTGTTCGTGTCAGGTATCGTATCGTGCCTTAGCTTTATCTATGTAGATTCCTTTGCCTAATTGTCTTTGGTTGTCGACCTTTACCATGTTCCCGTCTTTCCCTGCATAGGTAGGTAATCTGTAGCCTTGACGAACCGTACTGCACGACCCTAGACGAGCCGGATGTCCATGTTCCGCCGGGAGCAGTACCATCTTTAACTGCCGAAAAAGGGCCAGCATGCCGCCCTTATAGACGTGCTGACTCCGTCTTAACCTATCCTGAAGGACGATTGGCGTACTTCGTGGGAATCTGGACCTATTATGTGAGTATTTCATAGTTTAATTTATTCGCGGATATAATCAATTGTCTTATATTTATATAAATTTCAGATTATTGCGCAATATAATTTGTGCATTGGTGACGTCATTGGCAGATGGCCGCGCTAAAGCCTGTGTAAGCTGGAGCTACCACCCGCTCGTGACGTCGCTTATTTCGCGCTTGCGCGATGTATTTATGAACTTTTTAACTGTATTTATCGACGTTCTTTAACGGTAATTATCGACTTTTTTAATTGTAAGAATTTAAACTGCAAAAACGTGCGATTCGTATTATTTGCAACAAACCAAGAGACGAGCATTGCAGACCACTTTTTAAACGACTCAAAGTGTTAACCTATTTCTCACTCTTTATTTTTGATACCATAATGCTGTTCCGCAAAAATCTACATACATATAGTAGCGCTAGTTCACTACACTTGTATAACACAAGAAATAGTAGCGACTACTATAAAATTATACCTACATCGACACTAGTTTATAAATCTATTATCTATATGGCCCCAACACTTTACAATAGACTTCCAAATAACATCAAATCTATTTAGAGCAATTATAAATTCAAATCGACACTGTTGCCCTTGCTGCATGAACGATGCTACAACTCAGTAGAGGAATTCCTTAATGAAGAGCTGTATAGTAAACCTACTACTGGTATAGGACATGATACTTCTTTTATCACTTTATTTATATTGACTGTGATATCTTTTGTATATTTTCACATCTTAGACGATAAGATTTTATTAATGTTTCATATTTTGTGTAATATTTTCTGTATAATTTGAATACTACAATGTTAAATGGGTAAAAATAAATAGTACTACTACTACTATATATAATACATTTTTGAAGAAAGGTTCTGCTTTTTATTTTTACAAGCTCCACATCATTATTCAAATCATTTCGACAACTAGATTCACCCGCCTCCAAATTAAAACATATATTGTATATGGACAGAGCAGCTATTTGTATTTATCCATAAATAAATTGATTCCTGACAGTCCATGCACACAATTTCAAAAGGTGTGTGAAGCATAGCAGGTTCATATTCACAGCCCGTATGGAAAAACTCAAGAAGTCTAGAGCAGTATTGCGTGGTATTTTCACAAAAACTGCAAACCATGTTAGAAATCGATCCTTTATTCTGTCCCCGATTTGAAGGCACATTTGACATGCTTTAAAAGAAACAATGCACACTTACGGAAGTTGACAGTAAAATTTACGATCTGATGCTAGAAGCTGATCTAAGCGAGGACGATCTTGTACAGGAAGTAGTTTCTTCTGATGAATATTTGACCATATTTACCAAATAATCAGTACACTATAACGATTCGATTGTACCCGAAGAAGCAAGATATGTTGGCAAAGGGAATGTTCCTGCAGGAATTGTAACACCCAAGAACATTTTTAAATTAATTTAAATTTTAAATGATATTTTCGGCCAATCACAAACAATTCTATCTAAAATGTAACCTATCACTGACCAGAATTAAGATAGTTATCCAATCCTAGTTCGACTTTGGGTGACAATTGACACTTTAAATGAACATAACCTATCAACTGATATCTAACATTCCGTGAAATTTAGAAGATTTAAAATTAAGGCGCCAAAGGAAATGCTAGTTTGTTCTAGAGAATTCGAAACCGGAAGTACGTAATAAAATGTAATTTTTCGTGATACCTATAAAAATATTCACAGGAAATACTTTAGAATATTGCAGAATAACTTAAATTTAAATATAGGGTAGTTTCAATTAGCAATGGCAATAATAAAAGTGGATTTAAACCATTAACCTAAAAGCACATGTAGGGATGATGTACGATTGTGAAATATGTAAGATTTTTGATTGGCTAAAACAGTCACATGATCAAAGGTATATAAATATGGGAAGTGGAAAAATTCAGACACACGACACACAAAGACTCACCAAGACACAAAAAGACAAAGGATATGAAAGAAGGTACGAAATTTGACAATAACTAGCCCAAAGCTACTGTGAGGTAGGCTGCAATGTCGCTTAGCAGTATTGGTTAATGGCAGTGTAAATTAAATCAATGGTTAGTGAACAGAGCTAATAAATTAGTATGTTTATTAAGGGAAGAATAGTAAATTTAAGTAGTGGATAAAGAACACATAAGTTCGGCTCGTAAAGGAAAAGTAAATCGTAATAAATTTAAGTATAATCAAAAAACGAAATGGTTCAGCTGTAAGGCGGTTAATGGTAGAAAGTGCAGATTTATTAACTGCAAAAAAATGATACTTAACCACACCTATATGGTTCATTATTGATTGATTGTGGAAGTTCGGATTTTGGAAGTTCGATTCCAAGCCAAGTTGTTACAAGAGTAGGGGAATATCAAGAGTTTCGAGCACAAAATTTATCAACACCCGTGTTAAGCATTATCAACCCTGGTGAGGATAAGTTACCTCGAGGTATTGTAGAGATTGGAGCAACAGTGGGTATTGCATACCCGAAACAGGTATTGAGTGAATCTTTGAATAAATGGTTCGAGAGAACGGACGTGTATATGCATGCATACACGTGGGGTTGTAAGTATGAACTTTTATATAATAATACATATGCTTTACTTGAATGTTACGTTGCTAGATTAAGGTTGGAATTTTTGGACATTATTAACGTCACCAATCATTATTATGAATTTTGTATAGAATATCAAGATTTATTAGCTATGTTTAATTTGGAGTCAATTTGTTTTAACTGTAGAATTTAGTACAACTTAGTACAATATATAACAACCCGGTTTAAAGTAACTTTAGTTAAGTAAGAGATATTGATTTTATTTCATTCAAGAATGTAGAGATAGATAATGTAAATAGTTATATCACTATATTAAAGGTTATTAAATTCAGTACTTAATACAAATGTTGATATATATATATATATATATATATATATATATATATATATATATATATATATCAATTACAAGGGGTTTGTTGAAATACATTTAGGTACAGATAATTTGTAAACTTTTGGGTAAGTTAACTCACCAGCACAGATAACCTATCTATGATAGGTTATCTGTGCTCTCCAGTATCGGTTTCAGAATTCTAGGCCTAACCACCCTGGAACATGTCCATGTACTCTCCGCTGTAGAGTAGCCGAGGCGTTTGAGGGAAGTAGAGTAAAGACTATTGGATCAGAAGTAGTTGACAACCTTATGGAATAGGTAAGTGGACCCTTGTATTGCAAATTTGAACCATAAAAAGTGATATAGAGTTGGCATTCGAATATACATGTATTAGGTAACTCGTTTCTTGTTTCTTTGACTGCTACATAGATCAGGGGAGAAGGGCGAAGTGTTACAGAGTACAACTGTCAAGTCTCAAGTTAACCTCGAATCGAACTTAAAAAATTTGGGAAAGATGTTCGTGATTGGTTACCATTTAGTAGCCAGTTTAAAAAGATAAATGACAATGGTGACCTTGATGCGGAGGACAAGTCTCAGTATTTAATCCAGGCAATGGTACGTCATTCAAGAGCTCGCAAGCTTGTAGAAAGTTTTCCTACCGTAGCAGACAATTACAAAAAGTAATTGAGAGTTTGAAATCGCCCTTTGGTCGTGATGAATTGCAAGTGGGGGCATACGTACGGGAACTGTTAAAATTAATTCTAACCTAACACTTTTTGAACAATGACGTTTCTTTGGCTGGGTTATACAATAAGAATGAAATTCAATTAAGGGCATAGAGACTCTCGGGGTTACTACCGAAAAGTGTGAGGTTATGTTGTATCCGCTGGTTGAGTCGTGTTTACCAGAAGGATATGGCAACGTTCAGCACATTTTACTTCGAGTGAAAGCAACGAAACAATAAGCAAGTTGGAATGCCTCATGGAGCTTTTAAAAACTGAGATTGAAAGCGAAGAACAAATACCAATAGCAGAAGAAGGTTTTGGAGAAAGTTTTAATACCGGAGGCTTCAAGAAATCAACATTTAAAAGCGTGGAGCACAAGGTCAAAACGTCTGCGAACTTAGTTAATATGCAGGTCGGATAATGTTTATTTTGCGAAGGCGTGTTTTGTATGTCTGAAATCAGGGCATGTTAGCCGTAAATGCCGTGCCCGGGTGAGATGTGACTGTTGCACTAGCGACATTTGGTTTTGTTATGCCCCAATCTGCATAAACAAAAAAAAAACCGATTTTAGTTACGAAAAATTAGCACCTGAAAGTGAACAGAGATTACCTGAGAAAGTTCAGAATGTTTTAACGATAAAAACTACGACTAACGTCTTCCTATATAATCATTAAGATGTAAAATCTGAAATGAGTCTTAAGAGTATGAAGTACACGCATTAATAGATACTGGTTCCCAATTGTCATTTGTGCTTGCGTCAACAGCAGCAAGAATAGGGTATCCAGTTAAACGCAAAGAAGAGATTATTCATGTGCTCTTCGGCGGCATACATTTTGCTAAGGAAAATCATTCTCACTGCGATATAGGAGTAGTAAGTTTAAATGGAAGTTACGTCTGTCGTTTCGAAGTGTTTGATCAAACAACTATCTGCGACTACGTTTCTGTCGTGTATGATGCTAGTTGGATTGAAGAACTAGCAGCATTAAATATTCATCTAACAGATGTTCATGATTCTGATAAAATTGAAATGTTGATTGATACTGACGTTGCTGGTAAGTTGCGTACTGGAAGACGGCACCTGTTGCAGTGTGAAGGTGTTGCCATTGAGGCGTTACTAGGTTGGACGCTGATGGGAAAAGTCTTAAAAGGCAGATTCGGACAAGTTCCACCGCCATAACAGTTACATCTTTGCTCGTGAAAGAATTGAATATTTCACAATTGTGGAGGTTAGATGTGCTGAGCATTTCCGATCTGTTAGAAAAGCAGTCGAGGAAAGAGCTTGAAGAGTCAGTTAGCCTGAATTTCCTAGCTGTTGAAACAGACGAAGACGGAAGGATGACGGATTAATTTGGAGAGACGGACATCCACCGTTACCTTCAAATTTTGCGATGGCGAATAAAAGACTAGAATTAACGTTAAAGAAACTGAACTGTGAAGGAATTTTTTTTCGAATATCATGACACCTTTGAACAATAGTTAAAAGAGGGTATAATAGAAATCGTGCCACAGAGCAAACTGGGTAACCCTGCTCATTACTTGCCGCATCGTGCAGTAATAAAACTATCAATTGCCACAACCAAAATCGACCGGTGTTTGATGCTTCAGTTCATGAAAGGGAGCAACCTTTTCTCCATGCTTGTTTGGAAAAGGGACTTAATCTACTAGAAAGTATACAATACAGTCTAATGCGTTTTAGAATTGCACGAATAGGAGTAGTTGCAGATATAAAGAAGGCGTTTCTACAAATCAACCTACATAAGGACGATCAAGATTGTCTGCGATTTTTGTGGGTCGACAAACATGTTCAACTACTTACTTAACAATATAGAAGAGTAGCTTTTAGAGTTTGTTGATGCCCGGTTTTATTGGGAATGACTCTTCAATATCATTTGGAAAGGATGTTGGTACGTTCTACCTACTCTAAGAACGTAGTAAAGAAATTGAAAGACAGTTTCTACGTCGATAATTGTATGACTAGTGTATCTACCGAGGAAGAACTCTACACGTTTATTAAAGAATCTACCTAAATCATGCCTGAACCAAGCTTTGAGTTGAGGCTGGAAAAGCACGTGTTTTGTGGAAGATTAGTTAGCAGAAGTGCCCGTGCTTGGATTAACTTGGGATACTTAGAGATTCTTTTGAAGTTAGTAACCAATTTGTAGAATCCTATGTAGATTTTAGTAGAGGTTGTACCAAGAGGCAAATTCTTTCCATTGTACAAAGCATATTCGAACCCTTTGGATTTACATGTCCAGTTACGCTGCTTCCAAAAATTTTACTTCGTCGTATCTAAGAAAAGCAAATAGGTCGGGACGTTCCGGTGGAATCTGATATAGAACAAAGTTTTATTGCTTGGGTAGATAAATTTTCATTTCTTAAATGTATTGAGATACCTAGATACCTTCATGCCACACGGGAAGAAACTGAAAATATAAGTTTTCATATAGTTGGTGATGCCAGCAGTGATGCCTGTGGCTGTGGTATTTATTAGATTTGAAATGTAAGGCAAAGTTTTTGTTCGAATAGTATCTGCTAAATTAAAAACAGTACCGGTTGAAACAATGACCATTCCACGATTAGAATTGTTAGCGGCAACGATTGCTGCACGTTTTTGGAAAAGCGTTTGAGAAAATTATGAGGTAGAAGCAGAATACTATTTCTGGAGCGACTCTACAACAATACATTCATGAATACAACGAGAAGATAATTGTATGGAATCGGTTGAAGGAAATTAAAGCATTAACCTCTACTAATTCATAGCGACACATTTCCGGTTCATTGAATCCCACCGATCTTCCATCGCAAGGTTGTTCACTGAAATGTTTATTGGAATCTAAATGGTGGGAGGACCCCGAGTGACTCTACCAATTTCCCAATGTTGTGTTTGATGAACATCCGCATTATGACGAAGAAGAGAGAAGTAGCGAGAAAAGAAAACGTGTAATTTCCTCAGTGTTAACAGAGGTATATTTATGATAGCGCTATTTTTCAAAGTATCGACAAATTGTATGGATGATTGGGTGGAGCTGTCGTTTTATAAGTAACTGTCAAAAACGAGGTTTGGTTAAAATAGAGTTACTGTCGAAGAATTTTAAAATGCAGAAATGCGACGTTGCAACTAATTCAAAATGAATTCTTTAAGGGAATAAACGATACCAAGATAGTGACATCACAACCGTTCTTAGACGAAAATAATCTAATTCGAATACGGAGTTGTGCTGCAGAAAGAGACGGTTTTAAGGATTTTCGTTATCCAATAGTTTTGCCACGTATTCATCCGGTAGTGGAACGGCTGATTCACGACAACCACGTACCACATAGCCATATCGGTGTACAGGGTCTCGCGAGTTTATTTGGAGAACACTACTGGATTCTAGGAGTAAACGTCCTCTTCGAAATGTAATATCAAAATGCACACTTTGTAAGCGTTACCATGAAACACATTTTGAAGCTGAACCATCGCCGTTACGTTAAAATAGGGATGAGAGACATGTACGGTTGAGATAACAGAAGTGGATTTAGCGAGTTCTGAATTTCTGAACGATTGATCGAAAGAGTGGATTTGTCTATTCACGTGCACGGGTTATAGAACCGTACATTTAAAGTGCATAACGTCTCTATCTACAGACAGTTTCGTTCTAGGTTTGAGACGGTTTGTAGCACGTCGTGGTCGATTAAAGATTCTGTACAGCGATAGTAGAGGAACAAATTTTGTAGGTTGTTCAAACGCCTTTAATAAACTGTAGTAGGATGTTATAGCAGAGTTTTGTGAATAACTGAGGATACAATGGAAATTTAATCCTGCTACTGCTGCTTGGTGGGGCGGATGGTGGGAACGGTTGATTGGACTTTTAAAGCAGTCGCTAAGAATTTAACGTGTGTTTTGCTTTGTTGTGATCATTCACGTCAAGGTGGGAGGATGTCGCAGAAGCGACTAACTAGTTTGAAGGTGATCTTTTAAACAGGCATGAAGCGACGATCAACTTTGGAGCACTAATAGAGCTAACACGGGTAGTGTTTAGTATTTCTGGTGTAACACAGGACAATTTATATTAACAGTAATTTATATCACATGGGGCAATTTATTTTAAACGCTAGGTGCCACTAACTTTTTCACGACTTTCAAAGGTTTAAACTAGAGCTCATATCGGAATCAAAGCTTTAATTAGAACTGAACTTCAAAACCCCTTAACGGCCATTTATATCTTATTCAATCGTTTCAATTATTTCGAGAACATACTAGAATATGCAAATAATATCTCGAATGCACCTACTGTAATCTAAATAATTCTTAAATGCAAAACTCTTGTATCTGTCAATCAAGTTTATTGCTCGCAGAATTAAGAGGGGGGGGGGAGATAGAGGAAGGGAGGAGAAAAATAGTCTCTGTTCTATTCACTAAATAACCGAGGTAGTTTTTTTCAGTTGGGTATTAGACTCTACAACACTTATATACATGAGGTGACTATGAGTTCAGAAGTCGAAGAAAATTGGCACGCAAAGTAAGGAACATCTTTGTAAGACCTCTAACATTTTTATCAAACGTCGATATCCCGTCATATTTATTGGTGCTGACAACATAGGGGCTCGAAGCACTGCTAATTCACAGCAATCTAATTGACGACCCAATCGTGGGACTTATTCAATAGATCCAATATCACATGTTGTCCAACGTTGGTTCTTCTTTATTCAGAGCTGCTAATATCACGACAGTATATGGATTATGTGTATGTTATGTACTAGCTCTACTGCTAGATCTAAAAATACTTACTAGGTATTGAAAAGTTTTGTACAAAGAATAACGTTCATTTATTAATATTAGAGATTTTTACAACTATTACATTGCCGCACCTCATAAGAGAAACAAGTCCTTTCGATTAATTTATTTCTTTTAACCTAGCCTAGTAATATGTATATTTTTTAATGCATTATTTTGTCCATGTAATGATACAAAATTAAAAAAACTATTCAAAATATAACGTTTCTTTTAGTTTTCCTAAAATGGCAGAAAATGAAACGAAGAACCTCGTTTAAGACATTGATAAACACTTAACTAGAGTTAACATAAAACAACAGTAAAACTGATGACATAAAAATGATAATATTTATTATCAATATCAGATTACTTGATGCATGTAGTTACATAAAAGTCTCTAGATAATAAATTATATCACGAGGCAGTATACAGATTTGTTACTTTTACAGTATAACCTTTTTAATTCCATGTTCAGATGCTAACTATCTTATAGTACTGGTTCATATAAATAACAAAGCGGTAGGGTAGGGTGGGCCTCTATGAGACACGGCCACCACAAGACACGAATATTTCTCTTTAGACATAGTGTAGACCTCTGTTGGTCATGCCACTAAATAAACACCAGATGACCATTTACCAAAATAATTCTCTATTACCATAGGTTATCTTTAGTTGAGTTGTGACCACTAGTGAGTGAATATCTCATCAAAATTTTAAGAAGGTGCATTTTCGTTCAGTCGTCAAGAGAAGCATAATAATAGTATAAAGGTTAATTTTTATACCATTTTTCAGAACAGTTAATAAGCATTCTTTTTTTCATCATGAATGCATGAAATAGCAAATAATAATATATATCCATAGACATCTTTCAACCACGTGCAAATGGGCCACCATGAGAAATATTTTCAGGGCCACTTTAAGACACTGTCTCAAGGTGGTCCATCTAAATAATTGAATGTATCAGGTTTATTTTTTTTTGTAGATGTCCAGGGTTCGCAAAAGGAAAAGTCAGAAAGGTTTGTTTTCAGAAGAACATATGCGAAGAGCTGTTCGACAAGTATTAATAGGAGAGCATGGCGTAAAACTATCTTTACGTAAAGCTGCAGACGAGATTGGTTTATCTTTTCAGACGTTGCAGAGATATGTTAAAAAAGAAAGAGAACAGGCAGATCCTAACATGCAGATAGCCTTGAGAAGCAATTACAAACATAGATTAATTTTTATTGATGATGAAGAAAAGGCGCTTGTAGATTATGTCATCATGTGCTCTAAAATGTGTTATGGAAAATCAACAAAAGGTACTCGATAATTAGCATCTGAAATGGCGAAAATTAACAAAAAGAAAATTTCGTTAAGTTGGAAAAAAATTTATTGGCTGGTGTTGACTGGTTACAGTGGTTTTTAAAAAGACATACCAAAAATTAAGTATTCGTCAGCCTGAAGGATGTAGTCTTTCAAGAGCATCATCATTTAATGAGCATAATGTTAAATTATTCTTTGATAATCTTAAAAAAGCATATAATCGCTCTGAAGCATTCTCTGATGGCACTCATATTTACAACCTTGACGAAACCAGCACGACGACCATACAGAAACCCAAGAAAGTATTATCGGCAAAAGGAATTAAACGGGTTAGTCTATGTACCAGTGGCGAACGTGGAGTATTAATTACTACTTGCTGCATAATAAGTGCTAGTGGAAATACTTTACTACCTGTCATGGCGTTTCCACGAAAAAATTTTAAAAGCCGTATGTTAAATGGAGCCCCACTTGGTACATTAGGTCTTGAAACTCCAACGGGCTGGATGAATGGGGAACTCTTTCCATCTGTAATGAAACACTTCATAAAATATAGTGAATTCTCTAAAGAAGCCCCTACAATCTTAATATTTGATAATCATGCTAGTCACCTTGCCATAGAAACACTTAATATTGCTAAAGATAATGGAGTTACAATAATTACACTACCTCCACAGTGTAGCCATAAGCTACAACCATTAGATACGTCAATATTTGCTCCGTTAAAGGCATATTATAATGCTGCAGTTGATTCCTGGCTTCTACATCATCCTGGGACACCGTTATCTATCTATGAAGTTGCTGGTTGTGTAGGTGTGGCATTCGAACGATCCATGACTCCATTAAATATAAAGGTGTGAAACGACTTTTTGTTTTACTGAAGGCACCACGTTGTGAGCGCCACTGAAACGTTATTTCTTGTAGGTTGAGGCGCTAGTGTAACTTATTTTTCTTAATGGGCGCCAGTGAACAAAAATCTTTCAACATAGCTAGGGGTCTATTTCTGGGTAGAGCAATAAGAAGTGGGGCGGAGGGGGAGTCGAATTCTGTTTGCAAACCAAAGCTAAGCTAAATTAAATAGGCACCACCATGTCCTGAGATAATTACGATAATAGCAGAGCACAGTTTTAAGGGCGGACGTGGAAACCCAATGATAAAACGATCGCCTTCGTTAACAAAAACCTGTCTTATCAAAATAAGACGCAGTTCCTGTAAGAAATTGCAAAGATTAAATAAATAAAAAAGTAGAACACCATTTGTGTCCTATAAAAGTATAAAAAAAATAAAAAAAATGTATATCCAATATGATATTGGCACCAAATTATTACTCAAAATTATACCTTTGTGTAATTAGATTTGATCGCATTTGACCAAACTCAAAGTTGAACTAATTGTTTACTAAAGAAACTCTCTTTTAAAATTTTGAAACTTTTTAACAAGTAACAAAAATTTATTATTAACATCTATATCAAAGTCAAGGTTTTGACTTTTTAAAACAACCAACTACACTTTAAATATGAACCTGCTTTAAACATTTGAGTGAAAATAATTTGTAAGCAAAATACACTGAATTACGTTCTAACCTGGGCAGATCTTTTCAGGTGGATTACAATTTCTAGAATCTTATACAGAGTGTCTTTAAATTTTCAGATTTAAATTTTACGATTTACATGTAGATAAATGCTAATCACAAAAATAGGAATGTTTGGTTTAAACTCAATGACAGCTGTACGAAGCATTTGTTTTCATGACAACATCTGTCAATTGTGCAACACGAAAAAATATGACGTCGAAAACATACGTTGAAATTATCTAAGGTTCAGATGGAACAAAGCTTGTAATTATAAAAACCTAATCTGACAAAATTTTGTTCTACGGCTTATAAAACCAGTTCAATACTAATTGAGAATTACACAGATTACACGTTGAAAACATAATAGCAACTTTACGTGCTTTATATGATAGTCTGTTTATCAAATGTTTATGACATTCAAAACACATGCATGAAATATCTTATATCTAATAACGAACCAAACTGCTTTTGTTGCTCCACGATAAATCGAGATGGAAATTTATATTCTTCAAACAATGTTACCAGCCATTTCTAACTAGAGACGACTGCAATCCAAACTAACATCCATAATTCCTAGTTAACAAATTTCTTAGTAGACAATTTTCATATCGACAAATCCTAAGTGACGAATTTTAAATGATGAATCCTACATGACGCGCTAAATAAATTAAACCAAATCAAATTAGTTCGTAAAATATATACTTTACCAACCGTTAGTAGAAGGTATCTTAACAGTTTCAGGTCGAGCACGACCTGACCTGCTTACTTTAGAAATTGATGCGAAGGTCGCCTGCCTCTAGCCGAGAATACATGTTAATAAAGCTGTTGCCAGCGGGCGACCCACTTAACGAAACAAGAACCGAATCGTCGCGACGTTAGAGGCGTGGAATACGAAAGAAACAACTAGAGATGCGCGTGGAAATAACTTTATGTGACACAGATATTTTAATATAAGAAGATTAATAAGGAATAATGCACGCTTAGCGCATTATCCTCGTAATTCAATGCGAATAATTATTACTGAAATTAAACATGTTACAGGTGGGTTTCAAGAAAGCTGGAATTTTTCCTTTTGACTGGGAGATATTCACTACTGATGATTTTTTAAGTAATTCGGTAACTGATCGAGATGTTTTAAATGACTCAGGGATGAGCAAACTGCGTCAACGACTATGGAAATTCCAAATGCCATTGCAGATCTTACTGAAGAAATGCCATCAACTTCTGTCGAAACACCACATCTTATAGAAGTTCCGTACGACAAACATTGCAAAATGGCAATATCATCTACCTCCTTAAATATGCCACAGGCCACAAATAATTCGTCTGCTACAGTTTTTGTCAGTCTGCAGATATTCAAAGGATACCCAAAAGCAGGCCAAAGAAAATTACGAAAGGGCCAGCATAAACGAGTTACAAGTTGTATTCTCACTGACACACCGAAAAAGGAGAAAATTGAACAGAGAGAAGCAAAGAAAAAAGAAAAAGAACAGAAAAAGAAAGAACGCTTGCAAAAAACATATTTGCAAAAAAAAACGAAAACCGAATAATCTTCCCTTGAAGATGATGGTGAAATTGAAAATGGGATACTGTTCCAAGATGATTCTGATGAAGATGGGTGGATTCCTGATGTTGATCTGTCGAGCTTTGAAGAACTTGATAAAGGTCCCAAGACCAATGATTTTGTTTTGGTGCAATTTAATGCAAGAATTATGTTTCTTTATAGGAAGAGTAATGGAGCTAGAAACAGTATCAAATGATATCAATATCAATTTTCTAAGAAAAGCTTCAAAGTTTGAGAGACATTTTATATTTCCAACTGTTCCTGACATTGCAACTGTTCCAATCAATGATGTTAAAATGATTTTACTTGAACCAGGCCTTTTAGGAAATACAAAACAGTTGAAATCGTATTAGAAGTTTGAAATTAATTTGAATCAATTGAACATGCGTTAGTTTTGGTATAATTATCAATTATAATCTTAATAATGCTTTCCTTTTTGTGTTTTACACATATTTGCTTACAGTTAGAAGGTTTTTTCCTTTTGTCCCATAGTGGCCCTAATAAAGGGCCACTATGAGACAAGCACTAAAAAAATGAAATTGAAATACTTTTAAAACCTAATTAAACTTGATTAGTTTATATTCACTTTTTACATTTTTGTAGCCGTACTTATTCACCGTTTACATATTTGTGTCGTATTTACAATAAATATCCAAAAAATTGAATTAGACTTTTTACGTCTCATGATGGCCCACTCTCCCCTAATCAATCAAATCCAATTGATTTCCTGTATAAATTTGTATAAAAAACAAATATAGGTAGAGATTGTTAAGAGTCATTGTGACAAGTATCAAGTTTCTTTTAGTATATAATTTCTTATATTTAATTTCCTCTTAATTTTGTTGAAATTAAGCACCTCCGTGAACTTTTGCGTGACTTTCTTTTGAGAATGTTGTGGTAGACTTTCTGCAATTGTATTGTCGTCGTATGCTAACGAGAATTAACTTTCTACCTTGAGTGGGTACTAATCTAGCCTTCTCGAGGGTGTAAACGCATATTTAATGGGTGTTTTAAAGTGGTCAATGGTTACATCGACTGTTGCGAAGGAAAACCTATGCCTTACCCCTTTCCGTCCATTTTCCTATCTCTTACTAGGTTTCTATCTACTGCAGGAGGTGTGTAGCGGAATTTGCTGATGCACTGAGCCTATCTTGAAAGAGCGCCAATTATTAAGGTTATTTCGATTACAATTGTAAGTACCTTACCATTTTATTGTGACACTATCTTTCAAATATTGAGATTTAGTTTTCTTTTTGTCTTTACCAGTTTCAGATTTAACTATTGCACAATCTTGCTTAATTTATATCGTAATTGTAAATTTAAAAACAACAAGATAGTAGAAATAAAAAGGACATAAGTATTTGTTATAATTACTGTTTTAGTAACTGCAATTAATTTACCCTTGCACAAGATATTATATTACACGTGCATTGCTGAGATAGTGGAATGAAATACATGTGCCTTAAGTCAAGAATTCAGTCAAAAATAAGTACATATTATTTTCAAACACATGAAAAACATATATATTTACCTCAATTAAAGTTCCATTTATGTTAGACTGAGGAAATTTCACTAGAACAGTTGCTTCTTCACTTCCAAAACACTGAGTATAGTTGGTCCAATATTTATGTAGTTCATGATTAAAATACCACTGACCATTTTCCATACACTGACGAGTTGCATTATTTAACTAAAAATATTTATGTTTTAGATAAGAAACTTCTTCAAGAATACTTCTTAAATGATAGTAACAAGACAATAAAAGCAAAATTTATATATCTTAAGATAAAACTAATACCTGCTGTCAGTAATCAAAGGTTTGGTCTAAAAAGGCACCTTAAATGATGTATTGATAGTGTTAATTTGTTTAGAAAATCAGGTTATCATGGAGTTTGAAGTTTATGATGATTTATATAATTAATGTTTTAATAAGATGTTAAATTAGTTTCTTGACAGTATTGAAGCCCACAAACACAGTTGTTTATAACTTTGCATAAATGTTATTTATTCGGGCACAAATTGTAAGCAATTTATATTTGAATTTATTAATTTAGCATGGCTTAAGGAAATATTGTAAAATAAACTATAGAGCAATATCTAACAAACGCTTTAAGTTTCCTTTCCCCCATTTCAGACGTGCTAAAATCTTCTTTGGACCCTTGTTATTTAACAATCGGAAAATTCAATTTTTTTATAAAATTGAACATCCATCTGCAAGTTGTTATAACCGACTTAAGATCCTATTAAAATAAATCCAATAATGCCACAAAGTCGAATTGGAAATGCAAGACATAGTCGAGTTACTCATAGGGCCTTTGCAATAAACCTGACAATATGGAGATGGTAGCATGTGACCTATGTTTGTACAAAAAATATAGCAAATGTGGATTGGACATGTTACAGTTGTGTATTGAAAAAGAACAAAGTAGGGGAATACTCTCTGTATGCTTGTTGTGGTTTGTTAACTATTCTTCTTAATCTTCTTTGGGAATTAAACCACTCGTAGTTTTTAAAATGATCTTTATTTACGTTTCGATCCATGACCTAGGATCGTTGTCAAAATAATAAAAACTTCAAGTTTGACATTTATGACATAAATTAAAGGTGACTTTGATTTATTGATGTTCGATATATTTGGTTTGAGTACATTACGTCAAAATTTTAAAGTTTAAAAAATGATTGCCTTCAATTTGTGTTGCGGACTGGGACCTACTTTTTAGGTAGCCAATACGCTTAACGTGAAATCAGCTGATTAATTTTTATATAGTCAAATTTCAAATAAATTCAGTAACTTGATATTGGAACATTGTTTAACATGTTTCTATTTATACGGTTGAGGGGGTGGTTATTAAAGTAGTATGAGATTTTGTTACCATAAGGCTTATGCAGCCGGGTTAGGGTGACCAAATTTTTTTAAGAAAAAAAGAGTATAACAACATAATATTCCACTTTATTTTAATCTACCATTACTTCTTTATATTTGGCTGTCTTTATAACCAGATTTCGCTTTTACTAATAAATTGTGTTCATTTTTTATTTTACTAAAAAATTCTAAACAAGATATTTTTATATTAAATTTCACTTTCATGACCTGTTCAACTGTGGATACACTGAGCCTACTTTTTTCGTCACCCCAATAATCGTTTATAACACTAAACAACCTTTCACATTCAGCATTTGTTTCCGACAACATAAACATAAAATTAACGAAATGTTCCACGATAGCGAGGTTAACACCAGCATTTTTAAAATCTTTTATAACAGCCTCCCAGCGTTTCATGAGAGGTAGGTGGTTAGTATTCTAAAATGTTAAATGTTCTTCTATACACCTTTTTAAAAAACAGTAGGTATCAAAAATACTATTATCACTAAATTTAGCAGCAATATAATGTAAACTGTGAACCTGGTTTTGAAAATAGTTGAATGATATTTTAAAGTCTTCAAATGACAAAAGTTTATTAAGCATAAAATGTTCCATCTGTTTTGCTTGTAAGAAGAAATTTTTGGACCAAATTTCTAAATAATTTAATATTTCCAAATAGAAGCGTGTAACAACTGTATCTACATATTCTCTTCTAATATCACAATATTTCACAAGTTTCTGCAGAATATCTGTGCTGAGAAATGGTATAAAACAATTTTCAAGTCTTTCTTTAATTTTTTGCACTAAACTAGAATACAAGATTGAAACTTCCACTGCAGTTATACTACGTCTTTCAACAATAGAAATTGTTGAATAGATCTAGTTGTATATGCATGAAATATAACCAAAATTTAGTAGTATCATTTTTTAAAAAAGTTTACTAGTGTTAATGGAGTGTTATCGTTATCCTCGCTTAAAAAAGTAAGCTCTCAGTGCCCCATACAGTTTCACAATCCTTTCTTCGCAAGGTGAAAGAGATAAAAATCTTGTATTTGAATGATACAACAATTTTCTGTATTCACATCCTATAAATTTGCAAAAATCCTTTAAACTTTCTGTACGAACTGTATATTTATACTAAAATGATTGAACATTTTGTATACAATATTTTCAAGATCTAGTGGTATTATTTTATTAGTGGCTACAGATATAGCATTGTGTAATATATGTGCAGCACATCCAATTGGTAAAATTTCTTTTTCCAATTGTTTCTCCACCAGTGCATGAATATTACCTTCAGTTTTTCGTTTTATGCTGCCAAAATTTTTAAAGAGCATTATCTGCTAAATAACCAATTATCTTATTTTCCAAACCATATAAACGAATTGTGTCCATTACAACAAAAGACACTGTGATTGCAGATCTTCATACTTGACTCAACTGCAGAATATCTAACAAGAATCGGTAGCAGCTTTGTTGATTTATGATTTGATGCATCACAAGCAAGCAACTACAACGTAATGCGCCTTCAATAACTCATCTTTTAAAATGCTATCACATCAACTACTAATAACATTCTTGATTAAAGTATTCAATTTTTGTTCTTGCAAAGCTGAATTTTTTATTTCCTGAAATGTTAACGAGTCCAGTAGTACAATTCATACTACAAAAAGAATGATTATGTTAAACATTATGAAATGTCCACAGCAGCTCCAAACGTGTATGTTTCATATCTTCTGGTGCTTTCTTGTTTCTAAAAAAAGCGTCTATATTTTGTTTGCCCAAAACTGAAGCGTTCTGCACATGGCTTTTTGCTTCTGCATGTTGACGTATATCATGTTTGCCTTTGTTTTATATGGAAAATGTCTTTATTTGTACAAAAAGCCTTTCCTGAATCATATTTAATTTTTTTAACAAAGGGTATAATTCTTTGAACATTTCCGAATATTTACACTTGCCGTGACAAGTCATATGTAATACTTTAACGTCTAACGAGTGTAGCGTGTACAATATATATATATATATATATATATATATATATATATATATATATTATTATATACACAACAACAGCCACACCGGTCTGTTTATGTATTAACTAAACCAGAAAAGAAGTTTCTGATTCTATGGTAACCGTAGTAGTTAGATACTAAAAAATTAATAATGAATGACGGTAGTGTTCTATAATATCGAGATGTCACCCACACAATGACACAAGACAAAACCCTACCAAAACATTACATTGCGACTGTATGCGATCCCAACATAATACGTTCGGATTATGGGGTTTTGAATTGGTTATATTTAGCCGTTGAACGGTTTAGCATAGTAGAACTAGGGTGCCAAATTGAAGTTTTCTTTATGCCGCTAATTGATCAACCTTCGTGCTGTTTTACAGCTAAAAAGAGTATATTCGTTCCTATTTCTAAAAAAGTAAGAGTATGGGATTTTAATAATGCAAAAGAGTATAATACTCTGAAAAAAAGTATATTTGGTCACTCTGAGCTGGGGGGCTGCTAATATGCCTATTGTTATGTAATTGGTTGTTGTATGTATAATTAGAAATCATGTATGTAGACTGTATTTCATGTTAATATCGTTAGGTAAACCCAGGAAAAACTTGCAATGCTACTTAGATATTGGGGGCATTTGATTTTCATTTGTAATTTTTTTTGTTATTTCTTTTAATAATGGAATTCATTGTTTACTAAAAGTTACAGATTCGTTTGCTACGCAGTTACTTTATGTAGGGTTATAAAAGCAGCTTCTTTGATTTTTCGTTTTTGGTGGTTTTCTTCTTTGTCAATAATTTTTGCGTCTTCCCATTTTATTTTATGACTGAAGTCCCATGCATGTTGGCAAATCATGGATTTTTCAAATTTTCTATTTTTTATATATGATTTATGTTCTTTTAATCTAACTTCAAATGGTCTGAAACTTTCACCTATGTAAAAACATTCACACGGTATTTTGTAGATGCACTTTGTATTGCATTTTTGGGTTTTGTTTTTGTTAGTTGTGTTCTACGTGTATTGTTGGTTCTAAATATTGTTTTGATTTTAAATTTGTTTCCTATTCTTTGGATTTTTCGGAGTATCCTTTTATGTATGGTATTGAGAGCATTTTTTGATGCGTATCGTTGTTTCTATTTTCTTCTTTTTTATTTTTTGGGATTTTATTTATTTCTTTTTCTATAATTCTTGTAGGATACTTGTTTTTATTAGTGTACATTTGATTAGATCTTTCTCTTTCTTTAAAATTTCTTCGATTGATGATGTTAATTTTCCTTGTTCTAATTCATAAGTGAATTTAATAGTTGGTTCTATTTTGTTAATTGAATCTACAAAGCTTTTAATTAGTTCTGTATTATAAGTCGAATAGCATAGACATCATCTTCGTATCTCAATCAGATTAGTGGTTTCAATTCTTGTGTGAATATTACATCTTTTTTGAATTCCTCCATGAATATATTACTAAAAATTAGCGATAGTGGACTTCCCATTGCTATTCCGAAGGTCTGTTAGTAGAATTGGTCATTTATTTGAAAATATGTGGTATTGACGCATAAACCCAGTCATCATCATTAGGTCTTCAGTCCTAAAACTGGTTAGACACATACCATCATTGTTTCCTATTCTAAACTAACCTATAGATTAAAATGTCTCTTTTGTTGTTTATAAATTTTTGTATTTTATCTGAATACTTATAATTATTACAACATAATAATTTTAATTTCTTTAAATTGTTTTAAAGTAAGTCTACATTTGGAAGTTCGTTGCGACAATGCCTTGCATTTTCAACTTGTTTGGTATAGTTACTATGATGTTACGTTTGAAATCTTTGGGTATCTCGCCTGTCTCATACATATAGCTTACAAGTTGGAAGAGATGTTCTGTTACTGCTTGTCCAGCGGCTTTTAGAGTTTCTGCTTGCACCTTATCTGTACCCGACGCCTTACCATTTTTCAGAATCTTTAATGCTAATTCAAACTCTCATCTCTAAGTATAGGATATCCCAAGTCATCATTTTCAATGTCTGATTTCTGTTCTAATGCAGTTAGTTCTTCTCCTGCATATAAATTCCCTATATATTCTTGCTATCTACCCACTTTCTCTACATTTTCTATAATGACGTTTCTTCCCACATCCCTTATATTTTTGCTATACAGTTTTATATCCCTAAACTTGTGGTTAGTGTCTATATCTGCTTCTGGGTAGCTTCTACAGTCTTTTACCTAATCCCGACACGGCCGACTGCTTGAAAAATGGCAGGTGAGCATTTTTCACAAAAATTACGCCCTCGTTCGGATGAGAGGTTAAATGGAGGTCCCGTGTGTGAGTGTTGTCACGCACGTTAAAGATCCCTACCTTGCCTGGAACGGCAAGGGTTCGGCAAAATTCTAAATTTCCAGGCAACAAAAAACTCGCCTCCTGGCCAATGTAGTACCTGCGGGTGGAGCATTGAAAATATAAATGAACAGTCTTTTACCTAAACCGTTGTCTAACCAGAATGTAATCTTTTTGATATCTTCCTATATCTCCTGGCATCTTCCACGGGTATCGTCTTCTAGCATGATGTTGAAATAATGAGTTTGTGATGATTAAATTGTTCTTGTTGCAAAATTCTACCAGTCTATTTCCTCTGCCGTTTCTCGTGCTTAAACCAAATAAACCTACTATCGCGCCTTCCCTACCTTCATCTACCACTGCATTAAAATCCCCCATAGTTATTAAATTTTCAGGTCCTTTTTACGTGTCTTAATATGTCTTCGATATCTTTGTAGATCGCTTCTACCTCTTCGTCACTGTAGCTAGAGGTGGGCATGTATACTTGTATTATTACTGTGTTTACCAGTTTAGATTCTAATCTAACCATGAGTACTGTTTCGTTCTTTTGTAAGTAATTTTCTACACAGTATCCTATCTTTTTCCGCATAACTATCCCCACACCCAAATTTCCTTCCTCTGCTCCTGTATGAATTACTCTGAAGTTTCCACTCCAAAAATCCCCCGCCTCTGGTCACCGAACTTCGCTGATCCCTACTATGTCTAGTGATAACCTGTTCATTTCTAGTTTTGGGTTCTCTAGCTTACCTATTTGCTTCATACTTCTAACATTCCACGCTCCGACTCGTAAAATGTTCCCAACTTTTATTCTTAACTTTCCGAATGGGTGACTATTTTAACTCTGGAATCTTTTACCCCAGAGAATGCCATCATTTTATTATAATTTAGAATTTAGGTACGCTGTGTACTTGGGAGGTTAATGTGGTGGTTTCCCGTTGCCTTCCACATCGCGGTAATGTATCTTAGACTTCCATACAGACCCCTATGGTCTCTGCCAATCTAAGTACCGAAAGAGCCGCTGCCCTCTTTTGGTCTGTCTTAGTCTGGTTTCTAATAACGACCCTACTACTTTGGTTGGACCTGTAGTTTGGCTATTTAGCTTATTAAAACACACAAGCCATTTCACCTGTTGTAATCTAGAACTTCGGCTAGGTGCAGGTCCATTCGAAATGGATAAACCCAGTAATTCCATAATTTATTATATACTTAGTTTTGTTTTTTTCTTTAAGGTTGTCATCTTCTTCTAGTTTGTTTTTTATAATATTAAGCGTTTTGTTTACAGGGACATTTGTGAAGAGATTTACTGCATCCAAACTTACCATTGTGTGTCTATTTTCAATTTTTATGTTTGATAATTTTTCTAAAAAGTGTTGGTTGTTTTTATGAAAGAGTCCTTTTTGCCTGCTAATGGATTTATAATTTTTAAGATAAAATTTTGCAAAATTATGGCATGTGGAGCTTACGGTAGGTCTTAAAGAAATGTCTCTTTTATGAATTTTTGGTAGACCGTAAAAGTGGGGTGGTTTACTATAATGTGGGACCAGTTTGCCTCTTTCTTTGCCTTCAAACTCATTTTTAAATTTATATAGAGTTTTGTATATTTTATTTTCAATTGATTTTGTTGAGTCAGTTTCTAAACTGGTGTAATTCTGTGTTCAACAGTTCGTTGACTTTTGTGTTGTAATCGTTTTTATTTATTATTACTGTTGCATTGCCTTTGTCAGCAGGTAGGATTATAACTGAATCATCGTTTTTTAGATTGCGAATTGCTTTTACTTTGTTACTGCTTACATTTGGTTTTATTTTGTGATTTCTTTTTTATTTCAATTTTGCATCGTACTCTAAATTCGTTGCTTGATCTTGCTCGAGTTGGTTTGCTGTTTTTTTAATACAGCTGATTATTTCAAATGTTGGTATTGATTTTGTTGTTATTGCAAAGTTCAGGCCTTTTGAAAGAACTAATTTTTCTGTGTCGTTAATGGTTCTGTTTGATAAATTTATGATGGTGTTTAGCATGGTGTTGTTGTTTTCTAACGTTTTAGTTTGCGTGTTATTTTTCTCTACCAATAGATTATTAAATTTTTTTAGGCGGATTTATTTTTGTTTGGAAAATTCTGATTTCTAGTAGGTTTTTGCACTAACGAGAATTTTATCAAAATCATATTTTGTTACATATTTTCAAATAAATGACCAATTCTACAAACAGAGCTTCGGAATGGCAATGGGAAGTCCACTATTGCCAATTTTTAGTAATATATTCATGGAGGAATTCGAAAAAGATGTAATATTCAGACAAGAATTGAAACCACTAATCTAGTGGAGATACGTAGATGAAGTCTACGCTATTTGGCCTCTTAATACAGAACCGATTAAAAACTTTGTAGATTCAATTAACAAAATAGAACCAACTATTAAATTCACTTATGAATTAGAACAACAAGGAAAACTTCCATTTTTAGATATTCTAGTTAGCAAAACCGGTGCAACAATTAATACATCAATATACAGAAAACCAACACACACAAGCAGATACTCAGACTTCGATTCAAACCACCCACACTGTGTCAAACGAGGAATTAATATCATCAATGAGGAAAATTTTAAAGAAAAAGAAAGATCTAATTAAATGTACACTAATAAAAAACAAGTATCCTAAAAGAATTATAGAAAAAGAAATAAATAAAATCCTAAAAAATAAAAAAGAAGAAAACAGAAACAACAATACGTATCAAAAAATGCTCTCAATACCATACATAAAAGGATTCTCCAAAAAACTCAAAGAATATGAAATAAATTTAAAATCAAAACAGTATTTTGAACCAACAATAGTAGGATTTGCCGCAAATCAGAGTATGTCGTACCTGATTGCCTGAAATTTGTATTATTTAGCCATAGCAATAGGTGGGGTTATAAAACGGCATAATTTGTGTGTTTGTTGTTTAGGTAAGCATTTATTGAAAAAGTACAAGCATGTTAAGGCTTGTTCTATTGTCGAATGCATCCTCAAACACCATCCGCTGCTCCATAATTCGCAACTAGCGGTACAAAATTCAATCAACGATTCAGAAACCCAAGTCGTGGCAACTGTCAGCCTAAATACATATCGACCGCAGATGAATAACGTTCTATTTAGAATTGTACCTGTGATATTGTATGAAAAACTAATAAAGTTAACACGTATGCATTCCTAGATGAAGGATCATGACTAACGCTACTAGAGAACAAAGTTGCCCAGTTACTTAAACTTGAAAGACCATGTTTAAAATGGACCGGAAATACCTCTAGAAAAGTGAAAGACAGCCAACCAGTTTCGCTAGCAATTTCGGGGTGTCATCCCGAAAACCTTCAGTTTAAAATATCCGACGTCAGAACAGTTTCACAGCTAAATCTTCCAGTTCAGTCACTGAGAAAGGTGAATGATAAATCGCAGCATCAACACCTAAAAAAGTTGCCAATTGTGTGGTATGAAGATGCTGATGGGAGGCTCCGTGGCGTAGTTGGTATGCGTGTGACTACTACATCCTTGTTTGAAACAGCAAGGGTTCGGCAAAATTCAAAATTTTTTAGGTAAAAAAAAACTCGCTTCCTGGCCACTGTAGTACCTTCGGGTAGAGCATTGGAAAAGTCACATGCAAGGTATGAAGATGCTGTTCCGACAATGTTGATTGGCATACAGCATTGGCAACTTTGTTTACCATTA
Source organism: Platerodrilus igneus (assembly GCA_036346225.1). Classification (NCBI taxonomy): domain Eukaryota; kingdom Metazoa; phylum Arthropoda; class Insecta; order Coleoptera; family Lycidae; genus Platerodrilus; species Platerodrilus igneus. The sequence continues at coordinate 234,475 of JARFIW010001610.1, read as the reverse complement.
GAGGTAAGAGAAGGTAACTGGGGCCATCCAGTTGCATTAAAAACTCGTTTGGGTTAGACAGTTTCAGGTCCAATTTACAACCATGCCAGAGAAAACGAGTGTATTAACTTTCACACGTGTGAATGCTGTCGCGAAGTTGATCTTCACCAGATCGTGAAAGAATTTTTTTCAACAGAAAATTTTGGAATTAAAAAACCAGAAAAGTTAATAAAAAGAATAGAAAATGAACGAGCGCGCCAACTATTGGACACATCCGTGGCATGCGTGAATGGTCGATTTGAGGTAGCATTACTTTGACGATATGACCAGGTAATTCTTCCAAATAGCAAGCCTATCGCAGAGCGGAGATTAGACTGTTTGGAGAAAAAAATTGCAAAAAAGAGTATTCTGGTCTGACTCCTGGATGTTCTATATTGATTGAGATCCAAAAACAGGAAATTTCAACAATTTGTTGCCTACAAAGTGGGCGAAATTCTAGAAACCACAAACCTCAGAGAATGGCGTTGGGTACCCACAAAGGAAAATGTTGCAGACGAAGCAATTAAATGGAAACATAATCCAGAGGTTTCATCAAACAGCAGATGGTTTACTGTTCTAAATTTTGGTGTCGGCCTGAAACCGAGTGGCCAGTTGAAAAAACAATAAAGGTGCCAACAGAATTACTTGAAGAGGTTAAGCAAGTAAATCTACATCAACTAGATAAATTATTTGCAGTACCTGATCCTGCAAGATTTTCTAGGTGGAAACGTCTAGTAGCGGCGCAGGTATATGTGACTAGAGTTTTTGATTTTTTGAAAAAACGAAGAAAAACTTGGTCAGGGGTTCAAACTGGGAAAGAACGACTGGCGGTTGAAAACGAATTGCACCGGATGGCCGAACTCAAAGCATACAACTTGCTATATTACGTAAGAATGGTTGTATAGCCAAACGATGTCTCATCTACAAGCAATCGCCCTTTCTTGATGATGGCAATGTGTTGTGCACGAAAGGAAGATTAGAAAATGCACTGTTGGCCTCGTTTGATGTAAAAAATCCAATCCTATAACCTGGGAAACATAGGGACACCATGTTAATTATTGATGACTACCGCCAAAGGTTTCTTCATGGAAATCATTAAACAGTTGTCAAAAATATGTGATCTCAAAATTACGCATGGCGATCAAGAGTATTGCCCACTGTTGTCAAAAATGCGGGATTCGGCGTGCAAAACCAAACATCCCAGAGATGGGAGCCCTACCAAAAGCGAGATTTTCAAATTTTTCGCGTCCGTTTCGTATGTAGGAGTGGATTATTTTGAATTAATCGAGGTTGCAGTGGGCAGAAGAACCGGAAAACGCTGGAGTGCACTATTCACGTGCATGACCGTGCGGGCAATCCATACTGAAATAGCGCATTCATTGAGCACGGACTTCATGGCTCGGCGAGGGTGCTGCCTGAAAGTTTTTAGTGACAATGGGACTAACTTCAGAGGAACTTGCACAGAGTTAAAAAAATTTATCTCTATTCAATTGCCACCAAAACTCGAAGAAAAATTTACCCTTATTAGATGGAATTTTTTACCACCAAATTCTTCGCATATGGGCGGGGCATGGGAAAGACTGGTTCGGTCGATCAAAGCCAACTTAGTAGTGATTTTACCCTCAAGGATACCACGCGATGAACTTCTAAGATGCTGCTTAGCCGAGATTGATAACATCATAAATTCGAGACCACTTACATACATTCCCATTGACGGCAGTGAAAATGAAGCCATAACTCCCAATAACTTTCTGCTTGGGACATCAAGTGGTATGAAACCGTTGGGAGAATATCAAGACGATGTACTCATTCTAAGAAAGAATTGGAAGATCGCACAAAGAATAAGCCAGCAATTTTGGCAACGTTGGATTTAGAGAATACTTAGCTACAATAAGACGAAAAACAAAATGGTTTGATCCAACTAAGCAAATTCAAGTTTGGGGATGTAGTTGTTCTGATAGATGACCTGAAGGTAAATTCGTGGCAAAAAGGAATCGTGCAAAAAGTCAAAGCCTCCAAGGATGGTCAAGTGCGTCAAGTTTTAGTACGTACGTCAAACTGAATATATTTGCTTCCAGCAGCAAAGGTAGCGATTTTAGACGTAGCTGATGGGAGTAATTCTTCAAGGTAGCTAACGTACTAAAGTTACATGTTGATTGTTTGGATGGTAAATATGAAGTGCCTTATAAGAAATGAATCTTCCCTTAATAAAATAATTCGAGACATTCTTTGCAAACTTCGGGTAGATAAATTAAAACTGCAAATTGAAGTTACGTTTGTGTCGTTTTCTTTATCTAATATATATGTGAAATTAACTTATGGAAAGGTTGACTAAAGCCAGAGAAATGGACTTTTTATATTCTGTATTAGCACAAATTGCAGGTGCACCTTCTTTGTGCTCAGACGATGAGTTCATAAACGCCAGTGTAACGCATTATTAATCAAAACAAATGCACCATAGAACTGGTAATTGTTTTTAATACAAAGTATGTTGCTAATATCATTTCTAACCTTTAAAAACTACCATAATGAATTGGACAACCTTTGAGTATGAACAATGGATGATATACAAATAATTCTACCTTAGATAAAAAATGCACGTAACCTAAAAATTATATTCCTTAAATTGGTGGAATGAAATATGATTATCAACATTTTAAAGGAACTTCACAAGGTATTTCATATTGATCACTTAGAAATAATGTATTAAGGCTTTATTAAATAGATTTATATTCCAGGCATTCCAATTTTATATTAGTTGGACATTACCTGTTGTTAATGCGGCGGTTAACTTGAATAACCTCAGATCGTGAGATCAGTGGACATGTATACTCAACAATAAGAATAGCGGAAACCTTCAAGTACTTACCTAAGTTATTAGATTCAGCGGTATTCGAAAAACTAGTAGTAAAAAACGTCGACTTTTTGACAGAAGTTTGTATCTGTCTAACAAAAATACCATAACGACGCACAGTACAGTTTTAACTAAATTTTCGCGGTACATCAATAACACAGGGTAGCTTGAAGGCTGAATAGCGACAAATCTAATGACGTTTTAATGTCTACAGGGCGGATGCGAGTTTACCTGCAAGCTTCATCTTATGTTATAACTAACAGTAAATTAACTATAAATACAAACGGAACATACTGCCAACCAAAATGCAAGGCACTTTTGAAAAGAAAATAATTACCAAGAATGTGACGGAAATGTAAAAAAGATAAACAAACAGGAAAAAATTAAATTAATGGGAAGAAAAACAAAGAAACAATTAATGCGAACAGAACACAAAATTCAAACAAGGTAAAGGACAGAGCTTAGCGACAGGGCGCTAAAGCTCGCCTTGAGCGGTCTTGATTATGACAACGCGAACGATACCATCAGTTCCCGGATGTACCGCCACGACACGTCCAAGAAACCAACGAAGAGGTGGAACGTTCTCAGCTTTAATTAGCACTAAGATATTCAAAAGAACTGGATGAGGCGTTTTGTGCCAATTAGACCGTTGCTAGACCAACGGGGCCAAAAATCTTGATGAATTCGTTGGAGCAATTGCCAACGAGAAAGGCGGTTGAGCGGAAGGTCGGAAAGGGCAGGTTTCGGAATAGTGGTTAAAGGTGCCATAGTCAGAAAGTGACCTAGTGCAAGGCAAGTCAAGTAATTGGGGTCACTGCTCATGGGTATGAAAGGACGGAAGTTTAAAATGGACTCAATTTGAACAAGGACAGTGGCCAGTTGCTCGTAGGTCAATACTTGTTCACCTATGGTACGAAGAAGCAAGGTTTTAACGGACTTCACACTCGCCTCCCACAAACCACCAAAATAAGGCACAGCGGGCGGTATAAAATGCCAAGAAATATGTTCGCTAGAAATAGCGGACTTTGCGAGAGAAATTAAATGTCGGTGGGCACCACCAAAATTCGTGCCGCAGTCACTGTAGAAATGATCACAACGGCCACGCCTGGCAATAAATCGGCATAAAGCTGCGAGAAATGCGTCGGTTGACAGATCAGAAACTAATTCAAGATGCAACGCTTTGGTAGCCATGCAAATAAAGAGACATAAATACGTTTTTAACACTTTGGCACCGCTTACTCGAGACATGGTAATAAAAAAGGGACCAGCAAAGTCGAACGCAAAAGGGCTCGACTTGAGTGACTCGACATGCAGGAGGCTGCGATGCGGTAGGAGCAGTCTTCCAACAAATCACACACCGACTTAGAACACGACGAATTGACTGCTTACTAAAAACAATCCAAAATTGTTGACGGACGATAAAATCAACTATTTGAACACCCGCGTGGAAATATTTCAAATGGACAAAACTGATATACAAATCCGTAAAGCGACTTTACTAGGCAAAAGGACGGAAAATTTCCTTTCAGAGGATAAGGATGCGTGAGACAGCCGGCCACGAACCCGTACGATTTCTTCTCTGATAAGGGGGGACAATTTACGAAAATTCTTTTTTAGAACTGATCCAGACTGGAGGGAGTCTAGTTCAATTGAAAAATGAGTTTTTTGAGTGTACTTAATCAAAAGGATCAAAGCATTATGTAGCTCGCAAGAGGACATATGTCCGGTGTATTTTGACAACGGATGTTGTAGGTTATGGACAAAGCAGAGAATCCAAGCCACAATGCGAATAATGAATTGAAAGGAAGAATAATTTTCCAAAACTATTTCAATCCAAGAAAAGGACGCGACGGCGGTCAGAAGAATAGAACGTTCTTCGATGAGAACTTCAGGAGAATTAAAATGTGGTATATGAGGACTGTGTTTTTCGAACAAACGGTACGAGGCAGGGGGTGCCGCCCACCATAAAGAACACTAGCACAAGTCGCTCGGTAGTAAACCACGTGACCCGACATCGGCAGAATTTTTATTGGAGAGGATATGATGCCACGAAGCGCGAGAAGTGTTTTCTCGAACATAGGAAACTCGATTGGCGATAAAGGTTTTCCAGCGCTGTGGTGGGGAACGAATCCAAGAAAAAAGCACCATAGAATCAGACCAACAAAAAATTTTATTAAACGTAAGATGGGAATCAAAGGTTTTGTGGATAAAAGTTAATAGTTTGATGCCAAGGTGGCGGCTAAAAGTTCGAATCTGGGCAAAGAAAGGGTACAAAGAGGAGCAACTTTAGATTTTGCACAAACTAAGTGGACCTCAATAGAAGAATAGGCGACAAAAAGAAAATAAACCACAGTGCAACTGCCGCGTTCGGAAGCGTCAGCAAAGCAATGAATTTCGCACGTAGAAAAATGTGGCAGAATTAGCAAACGCGGCAAATCAAAGTCGGAAAGAAATGGCAATTCATGAAAGTATCTCTCTCACAAACGCAGTATATCGTGGGGAGGGGTATCATCCCATTCTAATTTCAAGGACCACAAACGCTGAATTAAATGCTTTACTAAGATGGGAATAAAATTCCCATAGGGTCGAAAATACGGGCCAAAATGGAAAGTAAGTTGCGTTTGGTACATGCTATCGATTGTGGTTGAACTAGAAAACAAAAAGTATCTGAAGTGGGGTTCCATTGAATACCTAGATCTTTCACAGGTTGAGTGTCAGGACCCTCAAAGGAGCGAGGTTGTGTGAAGTGTTGCGAAGCGGAAAGATCTTTGAGTAATTCAGGTTAATTACTAGACCACTTATGAAGTTCGAAACCACCCCGTTTTAGAAGAGCAATTAATTCATTTCGTAAAGCAAGGGTTGGCTCAACAGAGTCCCCATCAGAAGCGATATCATCGATATAGGTGTAATTGCAAAGAGCAAAACCGGCCAAAGGAAAGGAATTCCTTTCGTCCTCGGCCAACTGCAGAAGCGTGCGTATCGCAAGAAAAGGAGCGCAATTTACCCCATAGGTAACTGTATTCAATGGAAAGTCCTGAATAGGCTCTTCATGAGAAAAACACCAAACAATTCTTTGGTAGTCACAATCAGCGGGATTAACAAGGATTTGTCTATACATTTGACGAATATCTGTAGTAATAACATAAGGATAAAGGCGAAATTGTAACAAAATTGCAGTAATATCTGGTTGAAGTTTGGGCCCAACAAACAAATGATCATTTAAGGAGGATCGAGATAGAGGTTTAGCGGAAGCGCTGAAAACTACACGTAGTTTAGTACTTATACTTTCTGGTTTCACAACACAATGATGCGGGATGTAATAAGAAATGCCAGATAGAGAACCAACTTGAACAGGTTGCATGTGTTTGGAATTTAAATAGTCGCGCATAAACAAAACGTATATTGTTCATAAACTGCGGACTGTTTAATTAGACGATTTTCTAAAGAAACAAAATGCTGTAAAGCAAGATCACGACTACCAGAAAAGTAAGGTTTTGGATCTTTAAAGGACAGTGATTCGACATACCGTCCTTGCTCATTGCGGCGAATATTGTCAACAAAATTTTTTTCAACTAAAATTGTGAAAGGTTTAGCCTCAAGAACATCTTCAACTTCCCATAATTTATTGACAATATCCTCCAAGGGGAAGCAGACTCTGTCATACAAAATAAGCTAGTGATCTGTGAAGAGGGTGCGGAAGGAATAGCTTCCATTAAAACATACCCGAAAACAGTATTAATTGCAACAGGTTGATCACTTGAACCTCGGATGCGGCCATTTGATAAAACTTTAGGAAAAATATCCGCGTCAAGTAATAAATCAACGATGCCAACCGGGACCGCCAAGAATAGTATGGATGGTTCAAGAGTCTAAGAGACCGGTGAAAGAAATACAAAAAACTTGGATGGACATATAAGGGCACTTGTCGCCACAAAAATTAGCACATATAAAATCTAGCACGAAATGGGACTGATCGTCGAAGTCCATAAATGGAAATCCGAGAGTAGCGAAAGGATAGGGCCTAAGTTTCGGTTCGAAAACTCTACTGTCGGTTTAACGAATGTTTACATGAGGGACAGTTGTATTGAATGACTTCCATACGGCCACAACTGTAGCAACGAAGGCCTGCGGACGGACACGATAAAAAGAAATAAAAAGAATTTTGCCGAACCCTTGCTGTTCCAAGTAAGGTAGGTATCTTTAACGTGCGTGACAACACACACACACGGGACCTCTATTTTACCTCTCATCAGAACGAGGGCGTACTTTTGCGAAAAATGCTCGCCTAACATTTTTCAAGCGGACCGTGTCGAAAGATTGGAACCCAGGACCTTGGGCGTAGTAGTCACACGCATACCGACTACGCCACGGAGCCGCCCCGAAGACTTTACCGTCGGTTTAACAATTATTTACATGAGGGACAGTTGGATCGAATTACTCCTTACGACCACAACTGAAGCAACGGAGGGCCTGCGTACGGACACAATAAGAAGAAGTATGTCTAGCGTAATCACAATTAAAACGTAATCGGTTTAATAGGAGTCGGTGCAGAAGTAGCAACAGGAAGCAATTTAAACCTATAAATAGATATATGACGTACTCGCTTGATCATGGGAGCTAACAGTATTTTTAGTAGCGGTGGGTGGCCGAAAAGTAAGGTCTGGTTTTAAAAATGACCGTTGACCCTAACCAGGTGGCACAACTGTCAGCTCTGAACTTCTCACGCTCAAGTTTCAGATATCTTTCCTTCAATTCTTGTAACAAATGTACCCTGGCTAATTGGACACACCACCATAACGCGAAAACATGGCACTTATGTAAGCTAAATATTCTACTATACTTTCAGAAGGATCTTGGGTTCGGACCAGGATGTCAAGCAGACGCTTATAATCGTGAGGTTCAAAATGTTGTATGATTGACTGGGTAATCATTTTCCGTTAGAAAAGCGATGGCGATAACCCTACATGTAATTTTCCAATGCTCCACCTGAAGGTACCACATTGTGGTGGCGATTACCACGGTATCAGATGAGGGATTTGGATTCAAACTAGTCCATTGCGTTTTCTCTCAAAAAATTAAGGACCGTCAGTGTGGCAGGCTCTCTAGAAAATTTCAAATTCCATTTTGACATCGGGATAGATTTGAAATTTGAAGTACAAGAAGGATTATCCAAAGAGGTGTTTGGAGGGGCAGCGACTTCGAATGTTTCGTCACCGGAGTCATCATTGACTGAAAAAGGCTTTGAGAAAAAATTGACAAAGTTTTCGACTTCCCTGGAAGGGCGGGCGTATATAGTATCTAATAAAAGGAGGATTTTGACTAAGCAGTACGTACTTCTACTTGTTCTGGCGATAGAGTATCTAGTATTAACAGGTTAATTCTTTTCCACACATAATGCGTCCGAGAGCGAATAGTAGTGAACCGGTCACATTCTGCAAGTCAACTGTAGTTCAATCACTTTTCCGGCAATAATAACGAGTTCCTCATCTGGTTTAAGGTGCGAGGTAGTAAAAGAGGCCTCGTAAGGTGGTTCCCTTCTTAGCAACGACCGTAAACATGCCCTCATGCTATCCACAGTTTCCTCGGGAAATATAGGAACTCCACGAATCAATAATTCAAAGGACAGTTTGTTTTTACGAAACCGATAGATGTCCATCTTATAATCTGCCATTTTAAATATCCGAATGTCAACCAAAAATATTCGTAACCAATGAAGAAAAAGTAATATACCCAATATAAACTAAAACAACAAACTAAATTCTAGTATACCTGCAAAACGAAGAGATTAACTAAAGAACAAAGGAATTCATTCTAAGAAACATATCTAAGTACCAAAAAAGAAATAGCGGATGGCCAGTAAATATGAATGGAAATGCTAGTAGTAAGAATAGTATGCAATAGAAATAGGAACGAGTAAAAGAGAACTTGGGCGCCAGAGTTTTCAACCTTCTCTACGGAGAAGCACTAAAATTATTGACGAAAACACAATTCCAATAATTCGGCGGGAAACAATAAGCTACAGAAGATTCCCATGGAACGACAAAGGAACAATAAAACGGACACAACGATAATTATCATCGGGACAAAAGAGTGTACAAAAAAATCGGGCCTCACTTTGGGTATACCAAACATTTGTTATCTGTAATACGAGCGGACCAGTAAGAAGAGACGTGAAAGAACATCAACAAGTAAACTCTTGTATTAAATAAAGTATCAGTAACGTTGGTTGCCTAACGGTGTGGTAAATTTTCAAATACGAAATGGGAATTAGCAATATATACGAATAGGAATGGGCAGCTGAACTTCCTTATGCACGTATATAAACACCAGCTCCCGAAACCATATACACCTGAAGTCAACATTTACTAGAAAAACTAGAAAATTGAGCAATCGTGTTTAATATGACTTAAAAACCGAAAATATCACTTTGATTTAATAAGCCGACTTACGCCACTAAAAACTTTCAGTTTAAATTAATGGTGTTTTAAACAAGAAAGTTTCTACTGTTATTTGTACAAATATTTAGAAAATTTTTTGTGTATTTAATCCTTAATTGGTACGTGACACAGTTCATTAGCGAAAGTGGTATAATATACCAGCACAAAATGTTTGAGTTAGGAAAATTATGTACTTGTGATTATATGACGCAAACATTTACTTCATTCTTAATTTTAGTTCCCTTATTAAGTATTATTAACACATATCCAATTACTCGTAATAACAGGCATATCAAGTTACGGGTTACATTCTATCATCATAAAATTTAATGTGATTGGTTACTTTTGTAGCACCAGAACACCGATTTTGATTCAAGTTTACAAGAACTTATATTCAATTACATTTATAACAAAAAACATATTAATTTCATTCTGTTTTTTTTTTATTATTCTATAAAAGTCCTAATGGAGTACAGAACTATTTTAGACAAAACTAACATTTCAAATTGACTTGCACCCTCCACGAGGTGTTTCTAATCAATAGATTATTTTATCTGCGCATGCCCTAACATATTTTCATCTACTATTTTCTCCTTTAAATGCTAAGAGCATTGCGCCAAGTTGAAATTCAGTTTTAGGTTATGTGTGTTTGTAGTTTCACGTGTGGAGTTAGTATTTTAACTAAAATTAAAATTTACTGAACTGATTCTTAAAGGAACAATATGCCCAAGTCCAAGAGAGATAAAAAAGGTAATTTGATATATTTTGATGTAAATTTTTAGTTTCTTTGTTTTCAGTATCCTTAACTAAAACCGGAAGGAAGGGTCTGGCTTTGAAGCAACGAATAATTGAAGATGTAAAGAACTGTGTTGAACAGTTTACAAGTGTGTACGTTTTTACCTATAGTAATATGCGCACTGGGGTTATGCAAGATATTCGGCAGCAGTGGAAACCAAGCAAGTTTATATTTGGCAAAAACAAGATTATTGCAATAGGATTAGGCACGACACCTGAAAATGAAGCACATGATGACCTGCATAAACTTTCAAAATGTTTAAAGGGACAATGTGGAATATTTTTTACAAATTCTCCAAAAGATGAAGTATTAGATTGGTTTAGTACATTTTCGGCCGAAAGTTATGCACGGTCAGGTTTTAAAGCAACATCGTCAGTTAAATTAGAAGAAGGGCCGCTTAATCAGTTTTCACATTCGATTGAACCGTACTTGAGGAAGTGCGGACTGCCTACAAAATTAGAAAGAGGTTTATCTATATATTTTAACTTGTCATTTATACATTTATTGTTTTAGGTGTTGTAACATTAATAAAGAAATATGAAGTCTGTACAAAGGGTACAGTGTTAACACCAGAACAAGCTAAAATACTAGAACTGTTAGATATTAGAATGGCTACATTTAAACTTAATTGTAAGGGCTTTTGGATAAAGGACAAAGGCTTTGAGCAACTTTCCAATAAAATGATCGATGATCAACGTGATGCAAATGAAGAGGATTCTGAGGAGCAAATGGAGGAGGATGAAAGTTGATTTAATTTTTTTAAATAATTTTGTTAATAAAATGTTTTTAAAACTGTGTTGTACTTACTGTTTTGTCAAAGCCTACGACATAGGCAGGACATTGAATACTTGCTATTGAATTAGCAGGAGTATTAGGCCAACAGAGAATGTCATCCCAGTATGCAGGACAAAGCCAACCTAAAAAATTAAAAATTAGTTCTGTAACACTTTATGAAACTATTAGTAGTACAATATCAACAGTTAAAACTTGATGTGTATTACAAGTAACGTATACTGCACTGATTTATTTTTGGCAGTGGTGTATGTAAATATTAAAAATAAAAATTTATTAACTTTTCACCCAGCAAGTCTGGTTTTTAATATTAAAATGTGCCTATGTGTATGTAATGTATTTGTGTTATTTATAATTGTGTATTCATACTCTATCAGGTAGGCTAAAAGATAGGCCAGTTTTTATAATAATTTGACATGCCAGTTCATGTAAAGTTTTTCTATTAATAATAGTGTATTATACAACGACGCTATAATGAGGGCTATTATTCCCGAGCATGAAAGTTGCTACACGAGCGAGCGAGTGTAGTAATCATCCGAGGGAATAGTACCCTTCATTATAGCGAGTTGTATATTATACTTTATCTACAACTAAGTATCAGTATAAGAGAGCGTAATTTATATAACTTGACTATCCAAATTATCGAAATTTTACAATAAATTAGCGAAAACTAACACAGCTTGTTTGTGTTATTGTATTGAGACATAGTATTTGATATTTGGCATTTGAGGTTTGTTTTAAATTAAAAAAGTATTGGGATTTAATAATATTATTTTCCAGTTGGTCTATAAGATAGATGTTAATTAAAATACTTGTACATAGCAGATTGTATATAAACTTTTCTTTAATTTTTTTTAGTATAAAACATACAAAATTGTAAAGCGTGTCATGCTTACTAGCCCACAACCATCACTTTTCAGTGCTATTACAATACTGTCTTTCTGGACGCGAGGCTTGTTGCGTTACCATTCGAAGTAGGGTTGTAGACGGTACAATCTAATCATAGTAAATTTTCACAATACAAAAATATTCCATTACAAGTTAAATATAAAGTACTTAACATAAAGTGGGCCCCAAAAAGAAGGCATATTATTCAAACAATAAAACTTACAAAATGAACATGCCTGTAACAAACTAATTTCTTACACTAAATCAAACATTTTGTGAGTAATAATTCTAATCTATAAACACTACACGTAGACAAATGCAACGTAAAACAAACTTGAACTAAACACTTTCACTACTCACATTCAGGTAAAGGGCAAATCTTCGCAAAGGAGCGCTTAACAAGCCCACTGCTGGTCCGTATTGTTGCAACACGACTTACTCCATCTCCACCACCATGAGTTTCTATTATACGACCAATCTTCTACAAAGAAACAGGCGCGTTATCGTCTTTAAGAATAATAAAAAAAAGGTAAATAGCAAGGGACCTAAACTGGAACCTTGTGGCACACCGCAGGTGGCAGTAAAGGGTGTAGATTTATAACCACTGTAAGTAACAAATTGGATCTGTTCTTTTAGATAAGAGTCGAACCACTGAAGTAATACCTTGCTAAAACCATATGCTCGTAGTTTACGTATTAAAATAACATGATGTATATGATCAAACGCTTTGGAAATGTCGGCATATATAACATTGACTTGGCCATGTGCATCTAGGGTCTCAGAGATGAATTGTGTCATAAGGACTAAATTAATGCTACTAAATGGCTGTATCGCTAGTTTCATCGCTGTTCGTTTTATACCATTTTTAGAAGAGACATTACATTTGATTTTCCAATGCTCCACCCGAAGGTACTACATTGGCCAGGAAACGAGTTTTTTTTACCTGGAAAATTTAGAATTTTGCCGAACCCTTGCTGTTCCAAGCAAGGTAGAGATTTTTAACGTGCGTGACAACACTCACACACGGGGCCTCCATTTTACCTCTCATCCGAACGAGGTGTATTTTTGTGAAAAATGCTCGCCTAAAGTTTTTCAAGCGGACCGTGTCGGGATGCGAATTTAGAAGAGACAGTATGCCATTTGTGCTGATATTTACAAAATATTTCACCAAGTTTAAATCAAAACCAGGGACCAACATGCCGAACGGTTCCTTTGGAGCCATGATTTAAAAGGCATACCAGATGTTTACGTTATGCAAGTGCTAACATTTGAAGCAACCTATTCACCAAGTTGTGCACAATTTGTAAAAGCCACATACACTCAAGAAATCGCAAATAAATACCCCAAAATTGTTTCCTGTACATTTCAAAATCATTACATAGACAACTTACTTTGTAGCATAGATTAGGAAGAAGAGGCAATAAGACTAGTGCACGAAGTAAAATCCATATACGAGTGCGGTAGATTTGATATTCAAAATTGGATTTCAAATTCTTCTAAAGTGGTTAGCACTATGCGAGAAAAGAAGTCAGGCAAAAAACAGGATTTGAACATGAACCTAGAAAGCACGACAGAGAGAGTTTTGGGAATGTGGTGGTGTACGTTGTCTGACAGTTTCACTTTTGCTGTTTCACGAATAGCGTCCACGAGTAAACTATTAGTTAAAGATTCTCGGCCAACAAAGAGAAAAGTACTGCGTGTTTTGATGACATTTTTTGACACATTCGGATTAATTGCTCACATTTCGATATACATTAAAATCTTAGTCCAGGAGATTTCGCGAACTAACATAGAATGGGACCAACCCAATTAGTGATGAGCAATACACTAAGCGGTGTAACGCGCCGTATATGTAAACATATTTTATTCTTACATTTTATCGGATTATTTAAAATATTGGTACTGCGGGTAAATACATCTGTCTGGTATTTCCGGCCATGCTGATAAAATGTAGGATTGCTTAGCTCGGAAGGTCAAGTGGGGGATGAGAGTTAGTTGATGTTTGGATGCGCAGGAATACAGGTGGCTAGGCAAGCTGGCTGTGCCGAGCCTGCAACAGACTTATTAATTATTATGTATTTAGTCGGATGTTCACATACCACTAGTATAAAAGATTATTTTTACTCTGTAAATATCAATTGCAGATGTTTGCTAGTTGTGTCTTAGAGACATATCAAGTTATTAAGGAAAGCGTATGTGTACTGGTGATGCTTTATAGCTTAGGAATTTAAGGCAATTGAGGATTGTGGTGTGTAAACTGCAAGTAAAGGGTTTTGTGGCGAAGCCTTCGGGCTCACTGGCAGGTATTTAAACGCTTGCACCTGCAAGGACTTCTAGAACATAAGTGTTTACCTTTATTTAACCTGATAATTTGTATAAATTGTACACTAGCACGAGCTGTAATCGGTTTGCATTAAGGCGTTGTATGACCGGGCGTGTTATAAAACATTACGAACATTGTCAAGTTGGCTTTCTATTACTAGTGTTACGATGTGTGAATTTATTTATGTATGTATTTCAACAGTTAAAAAATAAATGTTACTTTGCCCTTGGCCTGTTGTTGTCTATTTGCTGACCTTAACCCCTGAGAACAATTAAGAGTATCACATCTTTCTTTGTGCTCGACACGGACTGACATTGACAGCGGATTTATGGATTAGACACAAAATGTATATAGGAAATTAAAATTCCTGGATATTATTTCACAAATACTATACTTTGCGAGTAGCATATATTGCAGTTACATGTTTTTGTGAATGCAAGTATAAACGTTTTTGCAGCTGTGGGATACATTACAATAAGCAAAAATAAACAGACAGAGTGCAGAAACATTGCAGCAAATGCTCGAGTCGTCCCACTTAAAGCGACTTCAATCCTATGAGAACTCAAATCCGCAAGACCTAGGGTACAAGCAAATAATATTAAAGAAGGCCATACTATCAAATTCAGTGAAGAGTTCTACTGGTCAGACTCAAAATTTTATTGTTTTTATAAATTAGCATTTTCATTTAACAAATTCTGCGATTCACTTAAAAAATTTCAAAAATAAATACATTATTTGATGCCAATCTGTCAAAACTAGCATCATTTAAAAAGAAACCAACCAAATCATGGGAACTTGATTTTGTACTAAATAACAAACCGACCAAAAGAGCAAAATTTAAATTTTGTGTATTAATTGCACTTTTAGTTTAAACAAAATATGAAGTGTGTGGTCTCATTAATATCATAATTTTTCAAGCTAACTAATAGTACAAGAATCTAATATGTCGGCCTTAAGAAAAACAACGGTTGACTTCGGGCACGTGCAACATAGTAGGTCTAGAATTTTTTAATAACTTCGGCAGAAAGGCCTTATCGACTTATATACTCACACCCAATTTTATTAAGTTTCGTTGGAAATTAACGAAGTTATTAAACATAAAAAAAAATTCAGTATTTTAGTCTTCACCCTGCATTCTGGAAACCACTTAAAATATTCATACTTCCTTTGCAGATTCTAAAAAGCCTCTAAATAGCACAACTTTTGTCCAATCTAACCGAACATGTATCTTCTATGTTTTCAAGATCCCCATGGTGAGCACTGAATTAGTAGTAACCCTGTATAGAATAGAACGACTGGATACGTTGGTAACTTTAGAAAAAATAAGAGACTGTTTTGCAAGGTTTGGTTACCCAATCTTATTTTTATCGATAACAGTACTCAATTTACATCGATAGAATTATAATCAACGAACTTCGTTTGTTTATGAAATCGATTTGTCGTCCGTCTGTCTGTCCGTCTGTCCGTCCGAGGCCTTTCTAATGGTCGGACATCAATGTGTGATACATCAATCGATTCAGCTCGGTGTCCTGAGCTTAAGTTTTGATGTCAGTTGAAATCGGGCCACGGGGACGCCGTGCCCCCGCGATATTCCGTCAGGAAAATTAAAATTTCAAATAGGTCCAAAATTAATGTGCGATACATATTTGGACTCCCCTACCATAGCTGAGTCGAAATATGGTACCCCCACAAAATCTGACCACGGATACCCGACCCCCCCCCCCGGGAATTAATTTTATTTTATCTGAATACTTATAATTATTACAACATAATAATTTTAATTTCTTTAAATTGTTTTAAAGTAAGTCTACATTTGGAAGTTCGTTGCGACAATGCCTTGCATTTTCAACTTGTTTTCTATAAGAATAATGTTATTTGGTATCAAACTTTACCGCCTCATCATCCTGAATCGAATGGTGCTGCAGAAAATTCTGTTACAACATTCAAGCACTTCTTACTATGTGATACCAACTGTCAAAATGACAAATTGGATACCCTCATTTCTAAATCTCTTTTCTAATATAGGAACACACCGTATAGTGTAACCGGAGAGGCTCTTTCCAAATTAGTATTTAACAGACACGTGTAGAGCAAGCTTGATTTTATGACCATAAATAAAAGAGAGGTAGCCATGAGGAAACAGGTAGAATTCTTCAGAGGAGATAGATCGGTAGAATTTGAAGAAGGATATAATTTATACAAAAGACTATAGAGAAGGGAAAGACCGTTGGAGCAAGACAAAAATAGATTCGAAAATGGAAGATAAAACCTACAGGTGTGTACCGGAAGATGATATTAGATTAAATTGGAAAAGACATATGGATCAAACTATAAGTACTAGTATTGGAAAAGGAACGAAAGAGGATGAACAAGCTGATTCTGGCTCTGTAATATCTCTAATACCTACAATACCGGCGATAAGTGAGAATAAGAAGGAAGAAGGTATAGAGAAAACGCCACTGTTAAGGAAAATACAGTAGAAGACTAATCAAAACCTAATATTACTCCTAATATTCTTACAAGACCCAAGAGGAATATAAAAGCTCCGGATATATTGAACCCCTAGCTAGGTCGGGAAAACTGTTGTTAGGATTTAGTGTTTTTTAATTGAAGCACCTGTACATTCTTGAGGTCGCTGTTAATGCATTGTACCGTTAGATAAAACAAGTTTTAAGAACCCTTCCTGAAGGGTCGCAGAGATCGATTTCCACTTCATGAGAGCAAGATTGTACGTTTTACTGCTTTGCTACTATTATTTACTCATTATAAGTGTTTAATTGCTAACTCGTGTTTCATTAATTATTTAAGCAATCTACAGTCCACTATAATTAATCAATTTTATCGAACAAGCTGGAGAGCTACTCCACATTTTGGTCACTTCGGCCACATCATAAAATTAGTATTATGTGTAATTCAACAAGCAATACTTAATCAACTGCACGCTTGTTTGGTTCGACAAAACATAACTTTGTGCTTGTTTGGCGATTAAGAAAAGGCTATATATATGCTACCCCTTGGTCAAATACAAAGAAGAACGCATGCACAAGACAAAGGAAGCTGTAAGTCCGTTCCATTTAGATACATATCCTTTGCATGCAATAATATCAATTATTCCGTTAGTCACATATAATAAAATTTTATTTTATGTTTGTATGATTTTCAGTTGACACATTTTGTTGCAAACGGAAAGTATTTCTTCTGTTCGTATTTGTGTAGGTTCGCAAGAAATCTATAAAAAGATTCGTGTATCCCTTATTTCTTACGCCACCGTTGAGTCTGGCGCATTAAACTACCGTTACCTGTCGGGGATTACAAGGGTCGTTTACTTCTTAAACACTGTATAGTAACATCGTAAATAAATATTGTAACCATGTTTCAGGAAACTGAGGAACATAAGTATTTAAATAAAAATCGAGGTCTAATTAAATCAAAGGCTACCAGATTTCACAATTGGGTTGAAAGCACTTCCAATTTTAAAAATTTAGGCGAATTACAATCGCGTCTAGAGAAATTTGAATTGTGTTTCTCGGAATTTGAATCTATTTAAATGCAGATCGAACTATCCAATGATTCAAATTTGGGGCGACATTTAGAGTATAGGGATACATTTGAAAACTTATATCATGCGACCGTTGCTAAAGCTCGCGAAGTACTAACAAAAGATACATTACCTATTATCACAGGTAATCGTCCTGCATTACAAAACAATGAAAAAGCAAATGTGTCCCACATAAATGTTCGATTGCGGCAAATCAATTTGGAGTCATTTTCAGGTTCCTATGACACATTTTTAAGTTTCTTTGATTCAATCAAATCACTAATCCATGACAACAATGCACTAATACAACAACAAAAATTCTATTATTTAAAAAATAGCCTGAAGGGGAAGGCTCTAAATTTAATAGCAAATCTTGAAGTAACGGACCTGAACAATTCAATTGCTCTAAAAACATTGAAGGAGTGCTACGAAAACAATCGTATAATCATAAACACTCATTTAAGAAATCTATTTCAGATACCATGTATTTCTAGGGAGTCGCATGTGCAATTGCGAAGATTGATTGATACATTTCAAGTTAATTTAAGGTGTTTAAAAACTCTAAATCAACCAGTTGATAACTGGGATACAATTCTCATTTATCTAATTGCCAATAAATTAGATAATGTTTCGCGTAAAGAATGGGAAACTTCTGTTACGGGAAGCACACCACCCAATATGTTTCAATTCTTAGATTTTTTAAATAATAGTGAAACGACTTTTGTTTTACAGAAGGCACCACGTTGTGAGCGCCACTGAAACGTTATTTCTTCTACGTTGAGGCGCTAGTGTAACTTATTTTTCTTAATGGGCGCCAGTGAACAAAAATCTTTCGACATAGCTAGGGGTCTATTCCTGGGTAGAGCAATAAGAAGTGGGGAGGAAGTCGAATTCTGTTTGCAAACCAAAGCTAAGCTAAATTAAATAGGCGACACCATGTCCTGAGATAATTACGATAATAGCAGAGCATAGTTCTAAGGGCGGACGTGGAAACCCAAAGATAAAACGTTCGCCTTCGTTAACAAAAACCTGTCTTATCAAAATAAGACGCAGCTCTTGTAAGAAATTGCAAAGATTAAATAAATAAAAATGTAGAACACCATTTGTGTCCTATAAAAGTATAAAAAAAAAAAAATGTATATCCAATATGATATTGGCACCAAATTATTACTCAAAAATTTTACCTTTGTGTAATTAGATTTGATCGAATTTGACCAAAATAAAAGCCTCAAAGTTGAACTAATTGTTTACTAAAAAAACCTCTCTTTTAAAATGTCGGAACTTTTTAACAAGTAACAAAAATTTATCTTTAACATCTATATCAAAGTCAAAGTTTTTAACTTTTTAAAACAACCAACTACACTTTAAATATGAACCTGCTTTAAACATTTGAGTGAAAATAATTTGTAAGCATAATACACTGAATTACGTTCTAACCTGGGCAGATTTTTTCAGGTAGATTACAATTTCTAGAATCTTATACAGAGTGTCTTTAAATTTTCAGATTTAAATTTTATGATTTACATGAAGATACTAATCACAAAAATAGGAATGTTTGGTTTAAACTCAATGACAGCTGCACGAAGCATTTGTTTTCATGACAACATCTGTCAATCGTGCAACACGAAAAAATATAACGTCGAAAACATACGTTGAAATTATCTAATGTTCAGATGGAACAAAGCTTGTAATTATAAAAATCTAATCTGACAAAATTTTGTTCTACGGCTTATAAAACCAGTTAAATAATAATTGAGAATTACACAGATTACATGTTGAAAACATAATAGCAACCTTACGTGCTTTATATGATAGTCTGTTTATCAAATTTTTATGACATTCAAAACACATGCATGAAATATCTTATATCTAATAACGAACCAAACAGCTTTTGTTGCTCCACGATAAATCGAGATGGAAATTTATATTCTTCAAACAAAGTTACCAACCATTTCTAACTAGAGACGACTGCAATCCAAACTAACATCCATAATTCCTAGTTAACAAATTTCTTAGTAGACAAATTTCAAATCTACAAATCCTAAGTAAGGAATTTTAAATGATGAATCCTACATTATGCGCTAAATAAATTAAACCAAATTAAATTAGTTCGTAAAATATATACTTTACCAACCGTTAGTAGAAGGTATCTTAACAGTTTCAGGTCGAGCACGACCTGACCTGCTTACTTTAGTAATTGATGCGAAAGTCGCTTGCCTCTAGCCGAGAATACATATTGATAAAGCTGTTGCTAGTGAGCGACTAACTTAACGAACGAATCGTCGCGACGTTAGAGGCGTGGAATACGAAAGAAACAACTAGAGATGCGCGTGGTAATAACTTTATGTGACACAGATATTTTAATATAAGAAGCTTAATAAAGAATAATGCACGCTAAGCGCATTATCCTCGTAATTCAATGCGGATAATTATTACTGAAATTAAACATGTTACAATAGACGTCAACTATTAGAAACTTTGGATCATGAAAGCACATACACCTCAACTAAAAATGAAATTAAGCAAATGTCCCACACCGCCACTAATTTTAACTCTACCTGTGCTATGTGTAAGGGCAATCATTATATATTTCATAATAAAAAATTTCAAAGGCTGAAACCCCACACTTATGCGCCAACTGCTTAAGGGCAGGTTATTTCAGCAATATCTGCACATTGCGCTTTTGCCGTCGCTGCACCAAAATGCACAATACATCCTTACACATTGACAATCATCCAAGCACTAGTAGTAAACAAGTTTACAACTAACAAGGAAAGCAGGGGCAAGCAAACACTGATAAATACAACACATATCTTTCCTAAAATGTAGTGCAAAACATGTCAACACACAGTATAGTTGTTGACAACAACAAAAAAAAACACGGCATCAGGCAGCACCATTGCTCATTGCGCAAATACAAATAATTTGTTAATTTTGTTACAAACAGCAATAATTTATATTCTTGACTCAAACAATGAGTTAGTTGAAGCAAGATGCTTGCTAGATTCAGGCAGTATGTTAAATTTCATCGCCCGTGAGTTGATAAGAAAACTGAATTTACAGGAAATGCACATAAACACGACAATAAACTGAATTAATAACCTGAATGTTACCATAAGTTCGAAAACGAATGCTACGATTCAATCCAAAACCAATTCGTTCAAATCAATTGCTTAATTTATTATCATTGACGTCATTACAGGTAATATTCCAACTTAATCGTTTGATCACAACCTAGACATACCATACGGTATTAGCAGATCCATGGTTTAATAACTCCTAAAAAATCGATATTCTATTAAGTTCTGGAATATTTTTCAACCTGTGGTCTGTTGGACAGATAAAATTGGGTAGAGGTCAGCCTCTGTTACAAAAATCTAAGTTAGGGTATCTCATATCAGGCCAAATTGCTTCACAATCTCTCAGCCGTGCTAGTAGTGCGAATAGTTGTCTTCTTACCACCGCTGCTGCACAGCGATTAAGCTCACAACTGCAAGGGTTTTGGGAAGTGAAGCAGTACACTCAATCACATAACTTCACAAAAGAAGAGCAACAATGCGAAAATCATTTTAAGCAAAATCAGTCTATCGACGATAATGGCAACTTTATAGTGAAATTACCCTTAAAGGACAATTTTCAGAACATTGGCAATAACTTATTGAATGCTTCTATAAGGTTATACTGGATCGAGCGAAAGCTGTCAAAAAACGAATACTTAAAGGATAAGTGCCATGATTTCATGAGGGAGTATGAAAACTTAGGTCATATGACAAAATTTCCCAGGAAATCATCAATTCTAATTCCGAATCACTAGTCTTATATTCCTCATCATCATGTTACAAAAGAATTAAGCACCACAACTAAACTCCGAGTTGTCTTTGATGCCAGTTGTAAGTCCCAATGTGAGTTATCACTTAACGATGTATCCTGAACATCGAGACCTGCAACGAATTTTATGGCGGTTTGATAGCGATAAGGCTATCGATCATTATCAGCTAAATACTGTGACATACGGTACTGATAGCGCTTCATTTTTAGCAACGCGTGTCCTCCATCAAATAAGCCAAGATAATGCAACTATATTTCCGCTGGGATCTCAAGTAATTAAAAACGATTTCTACGTAGATGATCTCATCATGGGAGGCAACGACGTTCAAACGACTATTTCATTAAAGAACAATGTTTCACACATTTTATCGTCAGTAGGTTTTCATCTTCGTAAATGCAACTCAAATGCGAGACAATTAATAACAAGTGAAGTTGATGTTTGAGCAATCTTATAAAATAGTCTTGCCCGACAACCACAATTTTACTCGATTGTTAATACGACAAGCGCACTTAGAGAACTTACATGCTGGGATGCAACTATTACTTACTACCATTCGACAAAAATTCTGGCCCCTGAATGAGAAAAGGGCCATACGTAGCGTCCTTCGTAAATGTGTAACGTGCTTTCGAAGTGCTCGATGTCAATTCATTCCAAAAATGGGCGATTTGTCAGAGGCTAGAGTGACACCTGCTAGGCCCTTTAATCGCTGCGGTATAGATTATTGCGGCCCTATTCTTATCAAGGATGGTAGATTAAGAAATCGAAAAATAATCAAGGCATACATTTGCATCTTCATATGTTTTAGCAGGAAAGCTGTTCACATAGAGGTGGTCAACGACTTTACAGCAGACAGTTTTCTAAATGCATTTAAAACATTTATATCTAGGCGTAGTTTCTATCAGCATCTATTTTGTGATGATGCTACCAATTTTGTTGGTGCCAAGAATCGCTTAGACTTAATTGCTAAATCGTTTTATGATAGTCTCAACCATAAAAATTTTAAATCATATACTATCAACCATAAGATCACTTTTCATTTTAACCCTCCCAGGAGTCCTCATTTTGCAGGATTATGCAAACATATGGTTTGCTCATTCAAAACTCATTTCATCAGAATGTTCGGGAATACTGCCCTTACTTATGAATCCTTGAATACAGTCACCATCCAAATTGAAGCAGTACTTAATGCCCAATCTCCAAGGATCCACTTGACTTTCTCCCACTAACACCTGGACATTTTCTAGTCGGCGATGTGCTGAATTCAATTCCTCAGAAAAAGTCATGTTATCGCCAAGTAATCTTTTGCGACATTATGAACACCTACAGCAGATGGTGCAACATTTCTGGAATCACTGGTCTTTCGAATATTTATACCAGCCTCAACAGCGTACGAAATGTACAACAGGCAACAACCATTCACCAGCAATAGGTGATTTGATTTTATTGAACGAAGACAACACAGCCCCCCTGCAGTGGAAATTAGGGCAGATAACAAAATTACATGCTGGTCAAGATGGAACAATACGTGTTGTGTCTGTTAAAACTAGTGCAGGGCATTTCAAACTTGCCATGGCTACGGTCTCTGTTCTACCTGTGGACGAATAATGATCATGAGCAATATAATATTCCTTTGTTATAGTTTAGTGTAACATCACATGTTACAGGTTATTTTTGGCTTTAAGAAAATCATTTCAAACAATACAATTATTTGCATTAGTAATTTAATGCAAAGTCCTTGATGTTATCACTGGTTGATAAGTCGAAGAATACAATCAATTTCGTGCTTTATTTGTTGGTAATCGTGAATGAAATTGGAGGTCATTCCTTAAAAATGTTGCCTAGTGTATTTTTGTTTTGAGTGGTGTATTCCGTATAATCGTGATTGTTATGGGATTTGAGCGATCTGACTAGAGCGTGTTAATTATTAATTGGTCATTTTTGAATGTTCTAATTCGTGTTTCGGTAACCAGCCAACCTGGTGCAATCGTGGATGGTCGGTGGGACATTTGAAAGTTCGTTGTTGGACAAGAAGGTCGTAGTAGAAACGTGGTTTCAGGTATTTTTGAAAGCTGTGTTTGAGCTTTTCCAATTTGGGATTTTTATACTTGCAACTTTTACACGAGTTTCCGTTTGGTGTATGAAGACATCGTCTGGTTTGTGGTTTAGCCGTTGGAAACTTGGACCACCCGTTTATTGGGGATTTTACGAATCTACTTTGACCACCATTTTTGGCAGCGACTAGAGGCCGTTATAAGGAACCTTTTCTGCAGAATTATTATAACGCTCACACTTCTCTGATCATTGCTTCAATCCAGAAAAGGTAAATAAATCAAAATAATTAATTAATTTATTAATCACAAAATTTTCAAATACAGTGTTTACCTTCCTAATAATTAATTTGTGTAAGTTGCATTACAGAACTATGGCTGTTGACTTTTTATATATGTTTTTTATTAACAACAAAATTTTTTTAATAATAACACAAAAGGGTGTTGCACCCAAACTTAGTCAGTTGTTTTAGCAAATTGTTTTCGTAGGTTTCGACCTTCGGGAAAAGATTTCAAGTTCAGGTCGCAATTAAAAGTAACCTTGCAATTGGAGTCTGTGCATGCAGCCTGGTGGTGTCTACAAAATTCAACGCTCTCGTTGTATATTGATTGCTTGCAATTCCATTCTGTGCATCCGTATCCACCGAAGTATATTCAGGTCGTCAAGCTGAGCAGATCCTTTAGGTAAAGTAAGGTATATTATGTAATTATAAATAGTCTTGGATCATCTTGATAAGATTGTTTTACTGTGTTGCATTTTACAATATGTATAAATGCGTATATTGAATGTAAATTCTGTAGGTACTTATAAGAAGCAAGTTCATGCGTACACCAGCTGGTTATTAGTAGATAAGGTAAGAATCTAACAAATTTGTTTTCTCCTAATGTTATACTGATTAAATATATTCGTTAAACCTGTAAGTGTTGTAAAACTTTTCTTGCGTCAACCCACTAACTTACCCCCTTTTGTGTAGAGTTTTGTGCGGCCTCATATGAGCTAGTTGAGGGCACAATTTATAATGGTAACTACCAAGATTATCCCCTCCCAGTTATTATTACATTGAAGGCAACTTAGAAATCAAAAGTAGCCGTAACACACATTGTATTTTATGTTGAACGCATGGCATTCAAAGCCGGCGGTATGTTAGGATTGGTTTTTTTTTATATTGAAGCATTCTTGAGGTCGCTGCTATTGCATTGTACCGTTAACAAGTTTTAAGAACCCTTCCTGAAGGGTCGCAGAGTTCAATTTACCAGTTCATGAGAGCAAGATTGTACGTTTTATTGCTTTGCTACTATTATTTACTCATTATAAGTGTTTAATTGCTAACTTGTGTTTCATTAATTATTTAAGCAATCTACAGTCCACTATAATTAATCAATTTTATCGAACCAGCTGGAGAGTTACTCCACAGGTGTAGATGTTTTCATGTTATTTATAATTGTGTATTCTTGCTAAATCACGTGGGCTAAAAGATAGTGGCCTGTTTCTATAATAATTTGATACGTAAGTTCATATAAAGTTTTTCTATTGATAAATATTCTTTTGTGTTGCTTCTCTTGGTTATTTTGTATGCAAGGTGTATACATTACACCATGGTTTGTAGGTTAGTTCAAAATAGGAAACAATGGAGGTATGCGTCCAACCAATTCTAGGACTGACAACCTAATGATGATGGTTTCTCTGTTCTCACTAGTGCTTAAAAAAATTATTTGTTTTCTGTATAATGCAGGAATTTTCCATTTCGAATGGACCTGCACCTTGCCGAAGTTCTAAATTACTAGAACAGATAAAATGGCTTGCGCGTTCTAATGAGCTAAAGAGCCAAACTACAGGTCCAACTAAAGTAGTAGGGTCGTTAGTGAGGAACCAGACTAAGACAGGTCCCCGAAAGAGGGCAGCGGCTCTTTCGGTACTTAGATTGACAGAGACCATAGGGGTCGGTATGGCAGTGTAAGACACACTACCGCGATGTGGAAGGCAATGGGAAACCACCACATTATCTCCCAAGTACACATTACATGTGATTTTTCAATGCTCCACCCGAAGGTACTACACTGGCCAGGAAGCGAGTTTTTTTTTTACCTAGAAAATTTTGAATTTTGCCGGACCCTTGCTGTTCCAAGCAAGGTAGGGATCTTTAACGTGCTTGACAACACTCACACACGGGACCTCTATTTTACCTCTCATCCGAACGAGGGTGTATTTTTGCGAAAAATGCTCGCCTAACATTTTTCAAGCGGACCGTGTCGGGATTCGAACCCGGGACCTAGGGCGTAGTAGTCACACACATACCACTACGCCACGGAGCCGCCTTCTCCCAAGTACACAGCGTACCTAAATTATAACAAGCATGATGGCATTCTCTGGGGTAAAAGATTTCGGAGTTAAAGTAGTCCACCATTCGGATCTCCGGGAGGGGACTACTTCGGAGGATGCGATCGGAAAGTTAAAAATAAGAGTCGGGAACATTCTGCGAGTCGGAGCGTGGAATGTTAGAAGTATGAAGCAAGTAGGTAAGCTATATAACCTAAAAATCGAAATGGATAGGTTATCACTAGACATAGTAGGGATTAGCGAAGTTCGGTGGCCAGAGGCGGGGGATTTTTGGAGTGGAGACTTCAGGGTAATTCATACAGGAGCAGAGGAAGGAAATTTGGGTGTGGGGATAGTTATGTTATGTTATGTTATGTAGAAAATTACATACAAAAGAACGAAAGAGTACTCATGCTTAGATTAGAATCTAAACCGGTAAACACAGTAATAATACAAGTATACATGCCCACCTCTAGCTATAGTGACCAAGAGGTAGAAGCCATCTACAAAGATATTGAAGACATATTAAGATACGTAAAAGGATATGAGAATTTAATAATTACAGGGGATTTTAATGCCGTGGCAGGTGAGGGTAGGGAAGGAGCGGTAGTAGGTTTATTTGGTTTAGGCACAAGAAACGACAGGGGAAATAGGCTGGTAGAATTTTGCGACAAGAACAATTTAATCATCACAAACACATTATTTCAACATCATGCTAGAAGACGATACTCGTGGAAGATGCCAGGAGATATAGGAAGATATCAAAAAGATTACATTCTGGTTAGACAACGGTTTAGGAATCAAGTAAAAGACTGTAGAAGCTACCCAGAAGCAGATATAGATACTGACCACAACATCGTAATTATGAAGTCCGCACTTAAATTTAAAAATTTGAAAAAAAAAGAAACGGAAAAAGGCACTTGGACCTACAGAAACTAAAAGATAAAGATATTCAAGAAAGATTCGAAAAAAAAGGTCAAATGAATTGCTCAAAGATATCGGAAAAATATCTGATACTAAGGAAGTAGAAACAGAATGGAATAACATTAAATCCAGCTTAGACATGGCGGCCAGAGATATTCTGGGGAATACACAAAAAGAAAATAAGAAACCATGGATAACAAAGGATATCCTGAATTTAATAGAAGAAAGACGAAAATACAAAAATAAATCAGACGAAACAGGAAAACAGAGATACAAAGCTATAAAATGGGAAATTATTCGAAAATGCAGGAAAGCTAAAGAACAATGGATTGATGAAAAGTGCAAAGAGGTACAAACAAAGATGGAAATAGGAAAGACAGATGAAGCATACAAATTA
This sequence comes from Platerodrilus igneus, assembly GCA_036346225.1. NCBI lineage: Eukaryota > Metazoa > Arthropoda > Insecta > Coleoptera > Lycidae > Platerodrilus > Platerodrilus igneus. The sequence goes on along the minus strand of JARFIW010001610.1, from coordinate 207,314 downwards.
ATTAGAATGAATTTTAGGGACATAAAACCCTATAGCAAAAATATAAGGGATGCACAAGAAAACGTCATCATAGAAAACGTAGAGAAAGTGGGTAGATGGCAAGAATATATAGGGAATTTATATGCAGGAGAGGAACTAACTGCATTAGAACAGGAATCAGACATTGAAAATGATGACTTGGGATATTCTATACTTAGAGAGGAGTTTGAATTAGCATTAAAGAGTCTGAAAAATGGTAAGGCGCCGGGTACAGATAAGGTGCAAGCAGAAACTCTAAAAGCCGCTGGACAAGCAGTAACAGAACGTCTCTTCCAACTTGTAAGCTATATGTATGAGACAGGCGAGATACATAAAGATTTCAAACGTAGCATCATAGTAACTATACCAAAAAAGAAAGGTGCGGATAGATGTGAAAATTTTCGAATTGGAATTTGGAATTATTATGCAGAGACAAAAAATTGATATGCTTAGATTTGCAGATGATATAGCGGTATTAGCGGCTAGTAAGGAAGAGTTAGAAGCTGCTCTTAATGAAATGGAAACGGTTCTAACAGAGAGATACGGTAAGAAAATTAACAAAACTAAAACTAAAGTTCTAGTATGCAAAGGTGGGGAAAATAAATCAAAAACAAGAATACAAGTATGTACCACGAACTTACAAGAGGTTAAGGATTTCTGCTACCTAGGAAGCCAAATAACGCAAGATGGGAAAAGCACAAAAGATATAAAACAAAGATTAGCACAAGGTCGTGCTACATTTAACAAGAAAAAGCAACTACTGTGCTCAAAGACCACAAACATAGAAACAAGGAAAAGATTGCTTAAAACATATGTGTGGAGCACAGCACTGTACGGCTGTGAAGCCTGGACAGTAGGAGAAGCGGACAAGAAAAAGGTAGAAGCCTTTGAAATGTGGTGCTACAGACGTATGATGAAGATATCATGGACAGAAAAAGTTAAGAACGAAGAAGTACTAAAAATGGTAGGGGAAGAAATCACGAAAGGTCGGAGAAATAGGATATAAAATTGTAAAACAATAGAAGGTGACTGAACTGCATCTAACAAAAAAAAAACAGCGCTTATGAGAAAAGACAACAAACAAAACAAGAAGAAAATTGTTGAAAGCATATGTGTGGAGCACAGCACAGTATGCCTATGAAATACGGGCAGTCTGAAACGCAGACAGAAAAACGGTAGCAGCCTTTTGAAATGCTGTGCTTCAGATGTATGAGGACGATAGCATGGACAGGCAAAGATAATAACAAATAGGTTATAGAAATAGTAAGGGAACAAGGATATCTGGGGAAAAAGATAAGAGAAATAGAAGGGCAGAATACGTTCTAAGGCATTTCTGGGGAATAGTATGGGATATATTACAAGCAGAGATAGGAAAAAAGAAGTAGATGTAGACCTAGATCAGATAGTTATAGATGCAGACTGTCCAAATTTCAGGGAAATATGTAGGTTAGTTCAGAAGGAAACAATGATGGTACGCGTCTAACCAGTTCCAGGACTGAAGACCTAATGATGATGATGCAGAAATTTTAAAAATATTTATGGAACATTCCAAATTAAAACTTCATCTTTAGATTATATTTGTGATTGACGATTGAGTTTACAATTATTCATAATTGAGAAGAAAAACGTTCAAATATTGCTCCCTACCATTTTTGTCAGACTACAGGTAAGTGTTTGTTTTATAGTTAATTTGTTCGATTACAAGTAAATTACTTGTAGTAACTTTGCACTAGTTTACTTCTAATTACTACTGTATTCAATATAACAAATAGTAAATACTACATACCCTGAAATTTCCATTCTGAACAGACCTCAAGAAGTTCTAAAATAATAAAACGGGTAGAGTGGTTTGCGTGTTTCAATGAGCTAAAGAACCGAACTATAGGTTTAAACAAATTAGTGGGGTCTTTAGTGAGGAACCAGACTAAGGCAGCTCTCCGAAAGAGGGTAGCAGCTTTTTCTGTACTTAGAGTGGCAGAGACCATACGGGTTGGTAAGGCATTCTAAGACATACTACGGCAATGTGGAAGGCAACGAGAAACCATCACATTACCTCCCAAGTACACTGCGTACACAAATTGGTAGTAAAGATGATGACATCCTCTGGGGTACAAAATTCCAAAGGTAAAATAGTCCACCATTCGGATCTCCGGGAGGGTACTACTTTGGGGGATGTGATCTGAAAGTATGAAAAAATATCCGTGAACATTCTGCGAGGCGGAGCATGTAATGTCAGAAGTATGAAGCAAGTAGGTAAGCTAGAGAACTTGAAAATATAAATGGATAGGTTAGCACTAGACGTAGTAGGGATCAGCGAAGTTCGCTGGCCAGAGGCGGGGGATTTTTAGAGTCGAGACCAGGGTAATTCATACAGGATCAGAGGAAGGAAATTCGGGTGTGGGGATAGTTATGTTAAAAAAGATAGGGCGTTGTGTAGAAAACTACTTACAAAAGAACGATAGAGTACTTATGGTTAGATTAGAATCTAAACCGGTAAATACAGTAATAATACAAGTATACATGCCCACCTCCGGCCATAGTGAAGAAGAAGTAGAAGCGATCTACAAAGATTCGAAGACATACTAAGATACATAAAAAGACATGAAAATTCAATAATTACGGGGGATTTTAATGCAGTGGTAGGTGAGGGTGGGGAAGGAGTAATAGTAGGTTTATTTGGTTTGGGCACGAGAAATGACAGGGGAAATAGGCTGGTAGAATTTTGAGACAAGAACAATTGAACCATCACAAATACATTATTTCAACATCATGCTAGAAGACGATGCACGTGGAAGATGCCAGGAGATATAGGAAGATATCAAATAGATTACATTATTGTTAGACAACGGTTTAGGAATCAAGTAAAGGACTGTAGAAACTACTGAGAAGCAAATATAGACACTGACCACAACATCGTAATTATGAAGGCCGATCTTAAATTAAAAAATTTGAAAAAAAGAAATGGAAAAAGGCACTTTGACTCTGAGAAGCTAAACGATAGAGATACCCACAAAAGATTTGGAAAAGTAAAATGAATTGCTGAAAGATATCAAGAAAATATCTGATATTAAGGAAGTGGAAATAGAATGGAATAACATTAAAATACAAAAATAAATTAGACGAAACAGGAAAACAGATACAAAGTCATGAAATGCGAAATTATTTGCAAATGCAAAAAAGCTAAAGAACAATGGATTGATGAAAAGTGCAAAGAGGTACAAACTAAAATGGAAATAGGAAAGACAGACAAAGCATGCAAATTAATTACAATGAATTTTAGGGATATAAAACCATATAGCAAAAATATAAGGGATGCGGGAAGAAATGTCATTATAGAAAATGTAGAGAAAGTGGTTAGATGGCAAGAATATACAGGGAATTTATATGCAGGAGAGGAACTAACGGCATTAAAACAAGAATCAGACATTGAAAAGGATGATTTGGGATATCCTATATACTTAGAGGCACGGATAGATGTGAAAATTTTCGAACAATAAGTTAACAGCTCACATTTTAAAAATATTAACTAGAACAATACAAAGACGAATGGAAAACGAGCTAAAGAAATACTAGGAGAAGATTAATTTGGGTTTAGGCAAAACAGGGGAACACGAGAGGCTATTTTAACTCGGAGGGCGATAATGGAGAAAACAATAGAAAAGGGAGAAGGATTCTATATAGGGTTTGTAGATCTGGAAAAAGCATTCGACAATGTAAAACGGAAAAAAATGTTTGAAATACTCAAAAGATTGGAATGAGTTTTAGGGATAGGCAGATAGTACATTGCTTATACAGAAAGCAAACAGTGGTAATAGAATTAGAGCAGGAAATTAGAGAAGTAAATATTAGGAAAGGTGTGAGACAGGGATGTGTCTTATCCCAATTAATTTTTAACTTTTATATAGAAGAGGCAATGAATACTGTCAAAGGCAGGAAGACATTTGGAATTACTATGCAGGGACAAAAGATTGATTTGCTTAGATTTGCAGATGATATAGCGGTATTAGCATCAAGTAAGGAAGAGTTAGAAGCTGCTCTTAATGAAATGGAAACAGTTCTAATAGAGAGATACGGTATGAAAGTTAACAAAAATACAACTAAAGTTCTAGTATGCAAAAGAGGGGAAAATAAACCAAAAACAAGAATACAAATACATAACGAGAACTTACAAGAGGTTACGGATTTCTGCTACCTTATAAGCCAAATAACGCAAGATGGGAAAAGCACAAAAGATATAAAACAATGATTAGCACAAGGTCGTGCTACATTTAACAAGAAAAAGCAACTACTGTGTTCAAAGACAGCAAACATAGAAACAAGGAAAAGATTGCTTAAAACAAATGTGTGGAGCACAGCATTGTACGGCTGTGAAGCCTGGGTAGGGGCGGTGTGTGTAGATGAAAATAAACAGACTAAATTTTCGAAAAATGTTTTAGTTTGGCGTGTGTATTTTTGCATACTGGACAAGTTAACTAAATGCCACCATAACATAACTCACAATTAGTTGGCGGTCTGACATGTTGGTAGCGATTCGTTGCTTAAACCTTATCCTAACATATAATTTAATATACGTAACCACGACATAACTCACAATTAGTTAGCGGTCTGGCATGTTGGTAGCGATTCGTTGCTTAAGCCATACCATAACATATAATTTAACACTTTTCCTTTTTTGGAGGGGATAAGCAGGTAATATTTCATTTCTTGATAACTGGGAATCATGTAAACATGTTGGAGTTCTTTAACAATCAGCAGGTTGCTATATCTTTGTAGAGCCAGGTAGATAGGAAAAAGATAGAAGAGTAAAGGAAGACCTAGATCAAGCTATATTAGTCAAATTATCAGAAATGTAGGTTGTGAAGAGTATGTAGAACTTTTTAGATTAGTACAGAATAGAAAAGAAGTTAGAGCTGCGTCAAACCGACCTTAAGTAAGGTTGAAAACAAAATGATGATGATGACAAAACTTTTAGGTCACATTCTTGTACCTAAAACTTCACTATTACCAAAATGGCAATTCTCAGGTCAACTTTACCTCTCATAAAGAATAACATCTTGACCCGAAGACGGACGAACGCCAACTGACCTAAAACGATCGCGCAGTTTATCTGTCTAATTTCCATATGCCGGTGAGTCATATGTAATTTTATAACTGACTCGTTCTTTTAAATATCTAATATAATATTTATGGAAATTCGCGTGCATGTTTCTTTGACCTTTTACAGACTGATTAACTATTGAAATTTTTGTATTTATTTGGGATACGAAAATAAATACACTTTACAAATCCAAAAAATTCACGCCTATCTGACATAACTTTCCGGTAATTTCTAATTAGCGTTCAAATTCTCGCGTTTTATTACCTCGTTAGCGCGTTCCACTTATTAGTGACGTGCGCTGCTGGTCTTTGTTTAACACCCAAGGCTATTGTGGCGTTACATACTAATCCAGTAATTGCAAAAGATTAATAAATAATTTTTATCAATTTTTATGGGTTTTTAGTGTTCCGGCCGCTTCTTGAAATAGACGTATTAATTAGGTCATACCAAATTGACGTATTTCTTCTTACTTCCTCTCTATTCTAGAACATGTTTTATTTAAAATGTTTTTATGTTAAACACAGAGTAATAAATTTAAACTTTAATTTCCTTTTTAATGCAGATGGGTTGCATTTTAATAGAAAATATTTGCTTTCACGGCAAAAGGTGTTTTAGTACACATAATTACGACTAGAATTGGAGTTTTAAATACACGAAATTATTTATTTTTATGCACGAAAAGTGCATTTTTTTAATACAAACGAATAACTTTTGTATTTATCTTAAAATGATCGATTTGTGTTCGCATTTAATGCGTTTTAAAGTATCTTAAAAATAATTATTTTAACATAATATACGGCTTTCATTATTTGATATGTATTTACAATACGCTTATATCATACAGGCTGATCATTTATACACACGCAATTGCATTTTCCTTTGATACTTTAATGAATAAAAGTACGCTTGTATTATACAGAGAGAACCATGAATTTTCGGAAATTTTTATTTTTTCGGATTCTTATATATTTTAGTGGGCTTTATTTGTAGAATTTGGGCTTCAATTACCTCTCGTGACCCCTTGTCACGTCAATATATAATGCGTATATATATATATATATATATATATATATACTACGTAATTTGTAGGTTAGAATGAGATAGATAGGTCCTAGGACAGTTTAGGGTAGGCTAGCATGTATAGATGTATGAAAAAGTTAAATATGTTAATACCGCTTATTAAAAAGTTAAATAAATATTTTAAAAATCGAGTGTAACGATTAGATTAATTTAAAGTAGGAATGTTAGAGTCAGTTTCATTTCTAGTTTCAGAGTTGCAATTATTTGCAAGGAAATTGCATAATATTTAGAGAGCAGAAACAATAGATGTTGAGCAGCTATTATAAAGGTCAGTTCATTACCATGTAATAGGTGAAAAGCTTTTTATTTTTAGCGTAAGATCAATAATTTTACGGGTGTAATTTTAATAAAGTAGAAACATTGAGTTAATATCGTTTAGCATATGTAAATAGTATAGGGGAGAATTTAGCATAAGATAACATTTAAAAACACAAACTGGGTAGAAAGAGATAGGAAAGTGTCTTCGATAAACAACACTCGACGGTTACGATAGGCATGTTTAGGTAACGATTATTTACAAGAATGGGACGCGTTGTCCACAACCTCATAAGAAAATCAATATTTTTTACGAATGCAAATAGACGTTAAGGCAAGCAGGGATTCATATGAAAACAAGGAACAAGAATATATTCGAAGCTATAAGCAAGAGTGAGGTAGAAGATGTTTGTATAAGATTTTGCTTTTATTTGGGGAGAGAAATTAAGAAATGTTATTGGACATTACAGGTAGAAGGGAGACGCGTGACAGTCTGAGTTTAAGAGAGGGTACATATGTGAAAATACAGGGGTCTTTTGTTGTTGCAGTGCTATAATTTTGCACACAGGTTTAAAAGAGTTTTACTGTGAGCTCATATTAAAACGGGGGTTTAAAGTCAGGCATGAGGTTAGCCCACTTACTGTAAATTGGATAATTGTAAAATGGGAAAAATTTGATTTAACCAATTTTACAAAATGAACTGTTTTCTTATCAAAGATATGTAAGTTTTTGTATGCGAACTGTTGTAATGGACAAAACTTTGGAACTCGTAATTATTTTTTGTGTAAATAGAGTGTGATGAATTTTGGTAGTTGCGTTTTTTTCGGATAGGATTGTAGGGAAGAAATTTTCAGAGTACAGCATAGTGGCGGTTAGGTGAAGTTTGATTTTCAGCAGCCCAGATAAGCTTCGTTGAACGATTCATAAGATTTTTTATAGGTGGGAGAAGAGCAGCCGAGGTAAGATTTGCAGAATTTATGACGGCCCAACGCTCGGGCTCTTTTCAAGGCTAATTCGGAGAAATTTTGACGACCCAACGCTGGGGCTCTTTCCGAGGTAAGATTCGCAGAAATTATGGTTCCCAAGCGTGGGGCTCGTTTTAAGGGAGACTTCAAAGAATTTAATATATATAGGTAATTGTAAAATTCTACGAGTAAATATAATTTAAAGAACCAGTTTCTTGTTTATATTCATAAATAAAAATTCTAATATATTGAGCATACTTCAAAAATAATTTTGTGAGATATTTCAAAGGCGCTATTATAAAAAGTTTAGTACTGTAATGTTCTCGACAAGTTGGATTATTAATAAATCATAAACACTAGTTTACTAATAAATTTAATTTCACCAACAGGCGTTTAAATATACATTTTTCACTTAGTAAGGGGCCATCTTTCTTCATTAATCCAGCCACACCGCCCCCAATGTGACAACCCCCTTTGGGCCTTATTAATTAAAAAAAATATTATACATCAATGCTACTTGATAACGCTATAAGTTCAAATTTTCGGTGCTTTGCGAAGCCTGGTGGGGTACCTTCTATGAGATAGATCCATCTCTGTACTGCAGTACCTATGAGGTGAAGACAAATGTTGACTAGGTTAAACTGAAGGTGAAGTATTAGGAGATGTGGAGCTGGCGTTAGGATTTGAAACAGAAGGAGTGTTATTTTCTGGTTCTGGTAATTCACAGGTACCAAACATTAAAAAGGCAAGAGATTGAGGAATAGTACAATGTTCAGTATTTCTATGCTAAAATAAAGTTTTAAAGATTGCATATTCCAATTTGAAATACTCATTATTGCAAGACATGTGTAATTTGTGTTTGAAATATTTAACAGTATTCTTGGTGAAACCATTGATTTGTGGATAATTTGGAGGTATTAGTGTTGAATGGATTCCTAAAGATTGAAGAAAATTTTGAAATTCATAAGAATCAAATGATGGTCATCATCACTAGCCATCAATTTTGGAAGAGCAAAACTGGGACGTAAGGCTTTTATCGTAGCATCAGCTGATGTGCTTGAAACAGGAAACACTTCTGCCCATTTCGAATATGAATCTGTAACAACTAAATCAATTTTATTCATTATGGAACCAAGGTGATCGAGATACAACTGTTCCCAAACCGAAATAGAAGCAGGCCATGTTGTCCCAATAGATTTAAGAGGTTAATTTCTCTCCAACTGACATTATTGACAAGAATTGCAATGATTTTCAATATGGATATCTATATTAGGTCACCAACATGCTAAAGACTTCATTTTTACAACACTTAAATGGCCTTTATGTACAGTGCTTAGAACTGAAAGGCTGCAGCAGCTAGGGATTACTAAGCGACAACCCCATAAACTACAATTAGATTGAAATAGGAGTTGCTGACGTTTTTGGTAAAAGTTTTGTAGTTCTACGGGTAAATCTCTACGTGTGGAAGGCCATCCCATTAAAATAAACCGAATTACTTTAGATAAAATAAGGTCATTTTTTGTAGCTCTTCTTATATTGTCAACATTTAACAGTAATTCGCTGTTAAGAATGTAGTTAAGATTAATATTATCGTCTGAATTAAAAACAGCATTACTCTTAAGTGGTAATCCAGAGAGACAATCAGCCTCAATATTTTTAAATCCATTAATGTAAATTATATCAAAGTAATAACCGCTGAGAAAAAGGGCATACCTTTGTAATGACCTCCCGTGGTCTCGTGTTTCGGGGCGGCTCCGTGGCGTAGTGGTATGTGTGTGACTACTACGGCCAAGGTCCCGGGTTCGAATCCCGATATGGTCCGCTTGAAAAATGTTAGGCGAGCATTTTTCACAAAAATACACCCTCGTTCGGATGAGAGGTAAAATGGAGGTCCCGTGTGTGAGTGTTGTCACGCATGTTAAAGATCCCTATCTTGCTTGGAACAGTAAGGGTTCGGCAAAATTCCAAATTTTCCAGGTAAAAGAAACTCGTTTCCTGGCCAATGTAGTACCTTTGGGTGGAGCATTGGAAAATCACATGTAAGGTCTCTTGTTTCGTTTACACCCAAATTGATCTTCTCCTAACACTTCTTCAACCTACTTTTCCATCCGTCTTTGTACTATTCTAATTAATACTTTTGACGCGTGTGCTGTCAATCTCATTGTTCGAAAATCTTCAAATATATCTGTAACTCTTTCTTTTTTTTTTGGTATAGTGGCTATGGTGTTACGTTTGAAATCTTTGGGTATCTCGCCTGTCTCATACATATAACTTAAAAGTTGAAAGACGCGTTTTGTTACTGCTATCCAGAGGTTTTAGGATTTCTGCTTGCTTCTTATCTACACCGGATGCCTTATAATTTTTCAGACTCTTTAATGCTAGTTCAAACACATCTTTAAGTATAGGATATCTCAAATCAACCTTTTCAATGTCTGATTCCCGTTCTAGTGTTTCTAGTTCAGGACCTGCATATAAATTTCCTATATATCCTAGCCATCGAACCACTTTCTCTACATCTTCTACAGTGCATCTTCTGGTCTGTTTTGTATTTTTGCCTTTCTTCGGTTAACTTTAGATTATCCTTTTTGGTTATACCTCGTATTTAATATTACTCCATTCTGTTTCTGCTTCAATAGTATCAGAAATTTTTCTCATGCCTTTCAGGAATTTGTTCGACTTTTTCTCAAATCTCTTGTGGGGATCTTTAACCTTTAGTTTCTCACAGTCAAAATGCTTTTTTCGGTTCCTTTTTCTCAAATTTTTAAATTTGTGCGCGGCTTTTATAATTAGTATGTTTTGGTCAATGTTTATATATACTGCTGTGTGTAAACTACATATTTATAAGTAAATAAAACTCTTAAGAAGATTGTTTACTTTTTTGTCTAAATCAATCCTGGAAAATTTTGAAAAATTTTATATCTTGGCTATAGAATGGCTCAAGATTAAATTAATCGTAGATTCAGACTTCTAAAGAAATTTCAGTCTTGAGTCTATCTATTGCTTTAACGCTAAAAAATGTTTATAAATAGAAAAGTAGGCGTTTAGAGGTTGTAAATCTGTTAAGGATTGGTCCTAGATTAAAAGTAATGTCGGATTGGGACTTCAAAAAAAAATTAGGGCCCATCAAATACTTTACACGGTAGGAAAATGTTTATAAACAAAAGAAGTAGAAAATTCGGATTTAAAAGATGCAACTTGATAAGGGTTATTTTTAGAATAAAAAATTAAAAAGTTGAGAATATAAAAGTCTTGCGGAGTGAATCGGCGTCGAGAGTTGTCTCGAAAATTATAGGTTTGTGGTAACCGATTTTTTAGAAAGTGGAGGGTAAAAAAATTATTTAAAAAACAGTAGAGCTAACACAGGTTAGTTAGGAACCGTGCGGAGCTGATTTACAGAAGGAGGATCCTTCTTGTGAAGCTTCCACATCCTTATGAATATTTGTGTGGGGCTGAGGCAATGGCATTGTACTAGGACCATCCAATTTCTCTACTCACATGTCTCATTTGAAATTCATATGAGCTGCATTTCAAATAAATCTTGTTAACCTTCAAAATGTTGTATCACACGATTTAACGAATTTTTAAAAATGCCCATGGAAAAAAGAGATTGTCAACTCCTAGTAGGGGAGACTGGGGATACAATGGACACACTTTATATTAGAACCTGTAGACTTCTTGAGTTTTTAAGAATACTAAATTTCCGTGTATTGCAGATCAAAGCTTAGTTATCAAGTATCACATTTTTAACAAAATCGGAGATAAACTATTAATCATCTAAATTTTATAATCAATAATAAAATGTTGTGTGTTTTGTCCACTATCTCCTCATTTGTGGGAGGTAATGGACTTCTACCAGGAAGACTACGGGCATTCCTGTAGAAACGTATTTATTAGGCTTTGTAACAAAATATTATGTATAAAAGTTATTCCAGTGCTATTGCAAACTATGTTCTGCTAGATCGATATTAAAGTAAATCATTTCCTTGAATCTAGGTCTCGAAAATTTGAATAGGATCAGGCAACACCACTACCATTTCAGTAAACGCGACGAGTGCAGGTGATTCATCCAAACAACACAATTTATTTGATGGTACGTTTCTCTTTAAAAAGCGAACCTCATATTCATCCGAATGTTTGTCATCAACAACAGCCACATATTTCCTGACTTTTCGAAAACTTTTGCGATAATATATGCGCTTCTTCAGCTTCATCGAAACACAAATCATCATCTGGTGAATCGTCACTGAAAATAATTTAATCAGTTTCTTCGTCTGAGAATTCTTCCTCGAAAATCTTTTTTTGTTTATTTTTAATTTTCTTTTCAGACAGTTAATTCTCCTTCAGTCTCGCTTTTTCTTCTAACAGCAGTTTTTCAGGAGTGTCAATAGTAATCGTACACCGCTCTCTTTTTCTTCCTCTGTTGCTTTTGTCTTTCCTTGAAGCTGCCTTCGGAAAAAGTTTTATTTCCTCTGAAGATATAAACGTTTTCTCGAAAGTTTTTTTTAGAGATATAGTTCCCGAGGTCAATTGGAATTATCAGGCGTGATTGGCCGTTCTTTTGAAGGATCATAGGGGGATATGAAGAGTTGTAGTTCATTAGTTTGTAAGGGGCGAATTGTAACAGTAGAATATAAAAATCCTCATCTGAAAACACATTCCGATCAAAAGGGACAATTTTAGTGCATCTAAATCCGGATTAGTGTAAACTGACGCTGCTGCTCGATCCCATGATTAAAGACACATAAGCGGAAGATAATACATATTTAAGACATTCTGGATGTGAGACCATCCAGGCGTCCGCTGTTTGGTTAAAATTTTTTTAAATGGGTCAAACATCATGCGATCCAATGGTTGCAATTTATTGGAAGTATGAGGTGATAGTGTTAAAACTACAATTCCATTCGTTGTGAAAAAGTCAATAGAAGCTAAGGACAAGTGTGAACTCGTGATTGTTTATAAGCAAAAGCACTTTATTTTCCTACTACATCGGACATGTTTAACAAAGTGATCTAAAACTTAAGCAAGTTTTCGCAAGTCATCCAACCGTTGGTATAAAATAAGTCTAAAGGATCTTTTTCTGTAATGCCTTTCATCATTTTGCTAGAGTCAAAACGGTGTCGAGAGAAACTCATCCAGACGGTGTATCATTGCCATTAGGGCAAACAATTCCTATCTGGGTAACTAGCTCAGCCCTTTCGCTATACGCAACCTGATTTATTTGATGTTCGCCTTTTTTGAAACGATTTTCTAAACTCGTTGGACAGTGGTAACTCCAGTCTAAAAATATTAGTAAAATACATTAACTTACTTTTAGATTAGTAACTTATTATTATATCTCGTCCAAATTGAAAATTTTCTCTGACGTAAAAGAGTTCTGGATAAAGACGCGCTCTAGTTTATCTTGAAAATCTTTGGTGGTCGTTTTATTAAAACTCGTCATTCTAGCAAGACTTGTCCCCTCTAGCTTTCTGACAGACAATCGCGGATATCGTTGCACAGAGCCCCAAAACCAATCCTCGGTAGTGCTTTTAGTTTCTACCCATTTTGTTGAAACCGCCTATAACGTACAACCGCCTCTCAATAAAACCCCGGCAAGTAAATATAATTTAAAAACACTTATCCCGATATTTGAATGGGCGCAGCAGTCCTCCTCGGGGTGATGATCCTCGGTTCTTGTTGTTGTTGTTGCTGCAGGTGTTCCTGCTGGTGCCTCGCTGGCCGATACGATAAGGATAGGGTACAAAGGTGGGGACAGAAACAAAACACTCACGACAGCACAAACGACAGGCGGTACGGTAATGTTTTTTCTGCGGAAGTCGGTACGGAAATTCTCGAGCTACGCTACGTTTCTCAACTTAAACTGTTTCCCCTCCAACCGAGGTTGATGCCCTTAAGCTTGCATTGATCAGCACCAATGTGCTTCTCACATACAAAGCATTATTCCAGAATGCGTACAAACGCAGAGATAAGCCAATGACGCCAACACTTGTACGAACACTAACAAACCCGAGTTTTCACGGTGTCAACGAAGTTGCGGTAATCTGCGAGGATTTTTCTACGACGAATTTTAAAAAAGTTCCTACATCTAAATTAATGAACCGCGATACCTTAGAGCTTTACACAATAAAACGAGTTATGTATCCTCCAATATTTATGTACCATTAATAGAAAGTTTTAGAAATTATAAAGAATTACTAAGTTAGATGCAACATTGTATTCAAGGATAATTAAATAAAGGTTAATAAAAGTTCACAAGCAAGTTGTGAGAACGGATGCAATACATTGTATTCCAGACGATAGTGATACTGCAGGTGGCAGGTCACAGACGGTTAAGAAACCGCAATTACTTAGAAATTGAAATTGTTACATTGTATAATGAATAGAATTAAGAAATAAGCAAACATGAAATCTGCAAGTTCTCACAGCCATGTGAGAGGCAGGGACAACATAAATAACCCGGAAGCCCCAAGACCATCAGTCAATTTCAAGTATTGCAGCTTTAACGTTGCAGTTTGCTTATGCTACTTACATTAGTTTGTAACGTATTTTTTTACTCAGTTACGCTTTTCTTATTAATCTAATATAATGTTTCAGTAAAATAAAATTATAATTTATAAATATCTGATCACTTAAAATAATTCATAAAGTATATAATAGATTATGCGCTCCTTCGCTTTAGAGGTCTAAGTTTCTATAATACGTATCGTCTGTCTGTCATTTCGTGTCACTTTTCTATCAGCACTTAAACAGGTAAGCTGCTCTCCGCAGCGTAGAAAGGTCAATATGGTATCCAGGCACATGACCTGCAATACGGTTCGCAAGAAGGTTTAATTAATTTAACCTTCGTGTCTGAATGTGGTTCCTGACAGTTTTTGGGTGATGGTTTTATTTTGTATTCCACCTTCAGCGAGTTGGTTGATTCCTGCAAACCGAAGAAAATAGAAGCCCCCCATCATTAAAACAGTTGGTATAATTAATTAGATAAATTTTATTAATGCGTTCTTCGTAGTGCAATATCATAAATATCATAAATAACATAAATACCATAAATACCACTAAAATGAAAATTTAGTTTGAGATTTAGAATACAAGAAAATAATAGGACATACTTAATGGAGATTTGGTTTGGTTAGATAATATTTTGTTTGGAAGATCTTTTATAATTTCAGCGTAAAAATTCAGTCGTAATGGTATGCTTCCTGTTGCGTGTATCGCAGATGTATATGGAATAATCCACATTTGGTGTTATTTGGTTCTAGTCTAGAAGTTCAAATTTTTTTGATCGAACTGTACTTCGGCACGTGAGTGACATTTAATCTTTAATTCCAGTTATATTTATTTAAATGTTTTATGAATGATCGAAAGTTAAAATTTTACTTTGATTTAGTTATCTTAAAATACATATTGAAAAAGAAAGATCCCGTACTAATGTTGTAACTTTACAAAATTTTAAAGATGGCTATGTAGTTTGCCTATCGTATTGTTTCACAAGCAGACAGTAGTGACTACAGTAAAAAAGTTGTTATTGACATATGATGTCAAAAATATCTAGTTATTCAACATAATTACCACATGTTATTTTGCGTTACTTTAAAAATATTTTTGGTTATTTTGAGGTCATGTATTTTAATTCTAAAGAACATGATGAATTTTTTATAACATATAAAGTAAAGCTAACTGTTTGTTTGAATGATACATTTTTATAAGACGTTAAAAATCTAATAACTGGCGCAGTCGGTAGGATGTCAGAAGGTCACTAGGAAACCCAAATTCGAAGAACTGGTGGTCTGGAATTTCAATTCCCAATCTGGCAAAACCCAAACAAAGTTGGACCAGGTACAAGCATCGACCAAATCCAACCAAACAAACTTGGATAAAATACAAGTATCGATCGAATACAAACCAAACCAACGTGGACGAAGTACAAAATCGACAGAGTCCATAAAACAGACGATGAAATTAATGTAAGTTCATTTTCCTTAAAACCAATTGATTTTTGACAAATTATTTGTTATTAGCTAGTAAAAGAATTTTTTGATTATTATTTTATGTATGTACAGATTTATTTTTAATTATTGCAATTTATGCCGTTTTATAAAAATAATTTACAAAGAAAAATTATTTTCAAAATTATTTGGAGAAAATTATTTTTAAAGCAAGAGAATTTTAAACAAGACTGAAAAGTACAATTATTACGAATTATCAATAATATAAAACGTAACTGGCGCACGAATTATTAATACCAAAACGAAAACTATTTTAAAATTCAAAAATAAGAACGCAACTAAATTTTACCGATTTATCTTAACGATTAATAATAGAAACAATTTATTCAAACGTAACTTTTATCGCATTTCTATAATTAAACACCTAGTGTATATTTGTAGGAACATCCTTCAATCTATTATTAAATTAACTTAATACAAATTAAAACAAAGCGTGTATAATTTATAGCGCAATTCTCTCATAAATTACCACCGGAAACACTCATCATTGAATAGAAATCATTCGGTACCAACATCTAATTATAGCGAAACAATCATTCAATAAGATTCATCCAAAAACGCGCATTGCAACTTTATAAAAAGCAACATTTAAACGCAACATTTTATGATTAAATACTTTAGAAATTAACGAGGCATATAATTGTAAAGACGCAAATTATTCATTTTCATCTAGAGTGAAAATAAAATCTTTCAGTAGACTTAAAAATTTGTAATTAAAGTACAAAGGAGACGTTGATGCACATATTGTAGCAACATAATTAACTGAAAACTTGCAACTCAATAATTAAAACATCCAAGATAACGAGACAGTACAGCTGACAAGAAACATCTTACGCATTTATCAATTACAACACCTGCAAATACGGATATAGCAGCTAATTATAAAAGACACTTAATAAATTGGCAGAACTAAAATAAAGATCATAACTGGCGCAAAAACATACAAAGTAACGTAATTACTGTAAGGGATTAATAATCCCATAAACACCTGTCAGAAAGTAAAACCTACAACAAATATAGCATCCGCGAAGTATAAAATATACAAATTCAAAACCATAGTAATCAACCAGACATTACCGATCATAAATCACTCAATTCAAATTATAATACTATATAACTCCGCAATTTGATTCTTTAAATAACGCAACGCAATCCAAACTGAAAACTAATAAACCAAACAAAAAGTACCAATACAAACCGCGAAATAAATCTCAATTTTTACAAAAATTTAAAATTAACTAAAAACAAAAGCAACGCTTAACAGTCATGAGTTTAGATATGAAAATTTATCTCGAAACCATCCCCACTTCCAGTGGAGATGAAGCTTTGCAAGGTAATTTCATTACAGTTTGTGAAATATTTTTGAAAACCATTTACAAACCCAGAGACAACAAAAGAAATGTATTATATTACTTTTACGCCTGATAATAAGTAAACTGACCGGACGGGCACTAACACTAATTGCCAGCCGAGATGACTTAGAACAGTGGGAAGATTTTAAGCGCATATTGATTGCATATTTTGGCGATCAACTCAACATAAAATTCCTAATACGCGACCTAATAAACCTAAGAATGGAAAATAACCAATCCTCGTACCAATTCGGAATGAAATGCCAAGACGTGAGAAGTCTAATCTTAACAAAATTAAAAATTGAAGAACCTGACCAAAATATCCGACTTTTAAAAACAAAAATGTATGACGAAATGGCACTGGGCGCCTATATAAATGCACTACCAGAACGACTATCAGATAAAATCAGATTTCAACATCCCCAAAATTTAGAAGAAGCCATGAATGTGATAATAGAAAAAGAAAACGTAATGTATTACCGAAACAGACTATATAACCCCAACGAATAAAAGCTTTTTACCAATAAAAACTATACAAGCCGCAAGACAAATAATCCCTCAACAAAATTCACAACATTCAATACACAAACAAATCAACCGCGAATTAACAACCCAAATCTTAATAACACGAATTTTAATAATCTATTCAAACAATTCCCGAGACAAAAGTTTAACTCAAACTTTACGAAACCAGCATTTCAACCAAGATTCAACCAAAACATGAACCAACAAAGACCAGCATTCAGCGTGAACCCTATTAGAAATACACCAATGAATGAATAAACAATGAATAAATAACCCTAACAGTTATTATAAACCAACACATATCGACACTTCATCTAGTAACACGAAACAAAACACAAAAATTTTGTAAATCCGACCTAGCCCTAATCAAAAACGAAACTATACCTCAGAAGAATTATTTCACGACGAAGAAAACGCATGCTCAAATTTTCAGATAGACCGATTTATAAACGACCGAGCGTAATCAATCAAAATAATATTAATCAACAAGTACTACCATACATAGAAATACTCCACGCAGAATTTAAACTACTAATCGATACCGGATCCTCAAAAACACTAATTAGCCCCCGAACCGTAAGAAAGCACTATTTAGATTTTGTAGAAAGAGAACCATTTAAAATTAAAACAACCCATCAAACAACACTACACCAATTCATAGCTAATATACCCTTACCAAAAACATTCAATGTAAAAATGAAACACAAATTTTGTATTTTCCAATTCAACGATAAATACGACAGACTGATAGGAATGGACTTCTAAGAAAACTAAGAGCCAACATTGACATAAAAAACAGTTTATTGAAAACGAAACACGGACAAATCCCCATTAAATTTCAAACTACCCAAACTAAGCAAAAATACACGATAGAACCTCGAACAGAAAAAAAACAAAAATCCCAGTAAATTCAAAAAAATGACGTAGGAATTATAAACCATATAACATTTCAACAAGGAGTAGAAACCCCCACCGCATTAGTACAAATAAAAGATAATTATGCCACTACGACGATTCTAAACTCAAATAACTACCCCGTAGAATTATCTCTAACAAATCCAATTAACGTAGAAGAATTAAATTTCAATGAAATGAAAATAGACGAAAATTTAGAAAACGATACAACCCCATAGAACACGACAAAATATTAAGAGAAAATTTAAGTAACATTCGCTTTAATACCGACATCAATAAAGAAGAGGAAAGAGCAATTAAGAATTTATGTTTTGAATATTGCGACATATTCCATTGTAGAGGAATACCCTTAACATTCACTAATACAGTCAAACACAACATAGAACTAACAGACAATAAGCCAATTTTTACAAAAGCAACAGACTACCTCAGACAAGCCAAAAAGAAGCCGACAGACAAGTATCAGACTTATTAGAACAAGACATCATTCCAACACTCCAACTCACCACGAAGCAGCCCGTATTAATAGTACCCAAGAAATTAGACGCCTCAGGCAAGAGAAAATATCGAATGGTAATAGATTACAGAAAGCTAAATGACAAATATCCATTACTCAACATCGCCGAAATTTTAGATAAACTAGGAAAGTATCAATATTTTTCAACAGTAGACCTCGCCTCTGGTTATCATCAAGTAGAAATGGACGAGAAAGATACATCAAAAATAGCATTTAGCACACCTAGAGGACATTACGAATATAAACGAATGCCATTTGGACTGAAGAACGCACCCGCTACTTTTCAGCGAGTCATGGACAATATATTACGAGGAATACACTACGAAAAATGTCTTGTGAACCTAGACGACATCATAGTTTATTCAACATCATTGGTAGAACACATAGAAAGATCAAGAAACGTATTTGAAAAACTGAGAAAAGCACATTTTAAAGTTCAATTAGATAAGAGCGAATTTTTACAGAAAGAAGTATCGTTTTTAGGACATATAATAATACCCCAAAGAGTTATGCCAAACCTCGATAAAACGAACGCAGTACTAAATTACCCCCTACTAAAAACGAACAAAGAGATTAAAGGATTTTTAGGACTTAGTGGTTCTTACCGCAAATTCATTAAAGGTTACACTCAGATAACTAAGCCCCTGACAAATTGCTTAAAAAAAGGAAACAAAATTGAACACACCCCAGAATTCATTTAAGCCGCAAACAAAATTAAAAATATACTAACGAATCACCCCGTATTAGAAATACCCAGACTTTCAAAACCATTTATATTGATAACAGACGCATCAATCGTAGCACTAGGCACAGTATTGAGCCAAGGAAAACTAGGTAAGCGATAAACCGATCAGCTACGCATCCAGAACTCTAAACGAAACCGAACGGAAATATAGTACCATAGAGAAAGAATTATTAGCCATAATTTGGGCAACGATATATTTTAGACCATACCTTTACGAACGAAAATTCTATATATACATATATATATATATATATATATATATATATATATATATATATATATATATAAAATATGATTTGACAAAATGTCAAGTAATTACGAACTGCTTTAAATAAAAACTACTTGTTGTTGGATATAATTATTGGGAACTATTTAGTTCGAAATGAAATGCTTGAGGTAGAATGTATTTATTTATATACCTGACGTTTCGAATCCTTTTTGACTCTTTTCGAAGGCTACAATGGTGACAGTTAAAATACAATTAGGTACATAATAGAAAAACTTACATATAAATTTACATCAGCATTTTAACTTCAACTAGCAAAATCTTCACAAATTAAAACTTTAATAACAAGAAAACTATAAAGAAGAATAAAACTAGATATTAATCATTAATGTAAAAAATTTTGTTTGAAACTTATCGAAAAATATATATATATATATATATATATATATATATATATATATATACACCGAACATAGACCATTAGTATGGCTATGCAAACTCAAAGAACCGAATTCAAAATTACAACGATGGGGAATCAGACCAGAGGAGATTACGAAATTATATACAAAAAAGGAATCTATAATAATAACGCAGACGCCCTAAGTAGAATACCGGCTGAACGCACTAGAAACAGAATCAGTTATAAGAAACGTAGACGAGACAGAAGTAAGAGAAGACCCAGAAGAGGTAGACTATTGGGCATTCGCACAAAAATTCGATTTAACAGAACTAAAACAAGAACTTCAAATAATCAAAGATAATTATTATAGACTAAAACAATGAATGGACACAGCCAAATTTGGAAAGGAATACGCAATAGAAATAATGAACTACAATAGCATAATAGAAAGCATTCTAAGAAATATAGAAGATAAATTTAAGAGATTAATACCCACAGAACAAATTGCAAGATGAAAAAAGGATTAATTAACGGACTAGGTAACATAATAAAAGCTATCCCAGGCAAATTTAGATAACCAAGACGCAGAACGTTATGACAACGCAATACAACGGCTAATTGAAAACCAAAACGATATCAAAACTATAATTAGCAACCAAATATCTTTAACCCAATCAACTATTATAAAATTCAACGAGACATTAAGAAAGCTAGTAAGAAACCAAGATTAGTATTGCCAATACAATACAAACCCTTGAAACTAACATGTAAACTACGTTGTTAGGAATGCGAGATTTAATTAGATTCAATACAATATTCACTCAAATAATATCAACCCTTACTTTAACCCAACAAATTTTAGCCACCTTAGAAAATGCCGTAACATTTACAAAATTAAATACACTACACTCTAGTATCATAGAACCAACTGACTTATTAAAAAAAATTTTACGAATTAGATCATTTATAACTAATAGTAAATTACCCTTTGATGTAACAGAATCAAACATTTTTATATTTGAAAAAATAGCTATAGTTAAAGGCTATATAAAGAATAACGAAATAACATTTTAAAAAAAAATCTCAATAGTAGAAAGTAACAATTATAATTATTATCATTTATTTGCTTTTCCAATGAAAATTACTAGCCTGTATCAAGTTATCATACCCAAAACCAAATTCCTTTCCTTAAATAAACTCAGATATGGCTACACAAACGAAAAATATAACGAATTAACACCAAATCAATATTTATGTCAATCGTTGACAACAACAATTATTCAAGAAGACAGCTCTTGCAAAGTACAATTATTAAAATTTTCAAATCATTACGAAAACTGTGAAGCAAAACCCGTGCAAATCACCAACATGAAAATTCAGAAAGTTACAGAAAACAAATGGATTGCCATATTTCTAACAGAAGTAATAGCAACCATCCACTGCAATCAAGATGAGAACAACTTAGCAATAACCGGAAGTAAATTAATCACCCTTAAAGAAAAATTATTTAAAACTGAAAAACGAAATCCTCAGAGTATATCAAGACCCCACAGTAATCAAGAAACTCGAAAATTTACCAGAATTACAATTCAATATAAAACAAACGGAAGACGAAGAAATAATTAAGAAACCCATGCAATTAGAACACCTGGACTTAGACGATCTCAACCACGTCATGAAATGAATGGAAAACTATAAGGAACACTTAAGTGAATTAAAAGTGCCGAAATTACACTACGATAACATAAGTGTTTGGACAATTGTTTAATTTTTTTAATTATTTTATTGATCATATATGTATTTTACAAAATGTATCTAAGATGTAAGAATAAAGAGAAAAATTTTAGACTTAAGGAAACGAAGGTAAATAAAGACACAAATGTATCTTTAGAAACAATGAATTTTAAACCATGAATTTAAAAATTAAGCAAAGAAAACCTTAATTTTTCATTTACGTCGAGAGGAGTTATGTATCCCCTAATATATATGTACCATTAATAGAAAGTATTAGAAATTATTAAGAATTATAAAGAATTACTAAGTTAGATGCAACATTGTATCTCAAGGATAATTAAATAAAGTTGTGAGAACTGATGCAATACATTGTATTAGACGATAGTGATACTGCAGGTGGCAGGTCACAGACGGTTAAGAACCGTGATTACCTAGAAAGTAAGATTGTTACATTGTATAATGAATATAATTAAGAAATAAGCAGACATGAGATCTGCAAGTTCCCACAGACATGTGAGAGGCAGGGACAACATAAAGAACCCGGGAGCCTCAAAACCATCAGTCAGTTTCAAGTATTTCAGCTTTCACATTGCAGTTTGCTTAGACTACTTACATTAGTTCATTTAATAATTATTTTTCAACTTAGAGTAATTTTAGACCAGAATGTAAAATTCCACATTTAATATCTGTTTGAAAAATAAATAAATTGTTACGAAGTTTTTGGAAGTAGTTTTAAAAACACCGCTCTCAAGGCCCAAAACGTAACTAGCGTAACACGCCAAATAATTTTGTACAACATATTCATAAGTTAGACGTCTTACTAACTCAGAAGTTAATTCATAAAATATGACAGAACACTTTAATAAATAAATAAATTTCTAATGCAGTTGCTATTTCAGGAGTAGAGCTTTGTGCCTTATGGAAATTGGGGTTGAACTCAATACTATCAAAACCAATACCTTGTGCCTTTTTAAGTAGTTGTAAAGTTTGCTTTCCGTAACATAATTTTTTTGAACACTTTTTCTTAAGCTCATATTGCTTTGTTTTAGAGCATCAGGGTCAAACTGCCTGTTAATTTTCTTTTTGTAATATCTTGGCATATTTATAAATTTTAATCTGAAAATACATAAATAGGTAGGTACATTAATATATAGTAAAAAGAATTTCAGCAAGACAGTGAATTGGTGACGGAGAGTCTGGACAATTGTCAAGCATCTTCCAAGGTAATCTTTTTATGAATTTGGCGCAATAAATCGGGAATGGTTTATATTTGCGTGTGAAAGAATTATAACTTAGCTATAAAATGGATCTAAAACTTGACTCTAGGAATAGTTATTTGCTTACTCAGTATAAAGCTTTCATAAGTAGGGAAAATAACTAATAATTATAAGATAGGTGAATGATACTGCACACACACGCACGCGTGCCCACACATAGGCACACACACATACCGCTACACAATTGTTGCCTTTTGACAACTGAAGGTGTATTCAGAAACTTGCGGTTGTGATATTAGAACCTGCCTACTATCTCCCAGTGTGCAGACTGTACTCAGCCTCTCCTACAGAACGCAAAACTTTTACACTTACACGAGTTAAGGTTCGGGCCTTGGGAGCTGCGTTTTTAAAAAACACTTCCAAAACTCCTGGGCTTTTAATAATGTTCCTACGCCCTTACATGGCTGTGGGAACTTGCAGATCTCATTCTTAATTCTACACTTTGTTACATTGTTACAATCTTATTTTCTAGGTAATTGCGATATCTTAACCGTCTGTGACCTGCCACCTGCAGTATCACTGTCGTCTGGAATACATTGTATTGCATCCGTTCTTATGAACCGTTAATAACCTGTCTGGTTTATCCTTGTACTACATTTGAAACGTGTTTTTTCTAAAAGCACCAGCCCCACATTGGGTGGCAGTGTAACGTTTTTTCTTATTATGTCTTGCACCACGTTGTGTGCAAGTATAACGAAGTCTTCCGACATAACTAGGGGTCTATTCCTTGGGCAGAGCTATGAGAAATGGGGGGGTAAGTCGAAATCTGTTTGTAGATCAAACTTAATCTAAACCAAATAGGCGCCACCAAGTCCTGACTTAATTATGATAATTGCATGGCATATTTCTAAGGGCGGACGTGGAGACCCAAAGAAAAAAGATCGCCTTCGCTGACAAAAACCTATCTTAATCAAATAAGACGCAGCTCCTGTAAGAAATTGTAATAGTTAAATACATAAAGAAATAATAAAAAAGTATTTCCAATATAAGGTTGGCATCAAAGACCTACTCATAAGGATGTTAGCTTTGTGTGATTAGTTTTGATCATTCTTGATCAAAATAAAAAAACTTTAATCCTGAACCAATTGTTTACTAAAAAGAACCTCTTTTAAAATAATATGATTTATAACAAAAATTTAATCAATAACTGTATCAATCCCTAGTTTTCAAATTCAGGTTTATTTTAATTATTTTTAGTCAAATACTTTACAGTATAATATAAGTTTGTTACACAAATTGGGCTCCGACTTGTGCAGATCTGTTCAGGAAGATGACAAATTAATTACTTCTAAAAAAGTTAGTATTCAAGTTTTTCGTTTTTAAAATTACATATGCAAGTTTTAATTTATATAAGGCAGATCTCAAAAATAGTCGTGTTTACATCATTTGTACTAAAGCTGTTCGGTGCATTTGCTTTCAACAATACATCTGTCAGCAGTATACTGCAGAAACATATATGACGTCAGTAACACCTATTGACGTTACTAACAATTCCTAATGAACCAAATAGTTGAAGCTTTTATAATATTCATGCTTTTACGCATTAAAACAAATTACTGTGTTCCTAGTGTGAAACACATAAAAAGAACTTAAAGCTATCTACGAACCAAAACTGCATTTCTCGCCTTGTTGCAAGGAAGGATGAGATACTCGTTATTTCATGCAAAGATCACAGCGTCGTAGTGTGAACCAAATTCATACAAAACAACTTCTACTATGGAGTCGTTTCACGTGTCGAATCAAATACGGTGACGATACATTCTGCAGCCGTTGTAATCCTGTAGTTGAATTATGCCGCCTTACTAAAGTAGTAGCATCTTTACATTGTCCTTGTGTGTCTTAAAAATTTGCATAACAAGTGTCGTCCTCTTAAAATTGCCTCCTAAATTTTATATTCTAAAAGTTACATTGTAAGTTGTAGCATTATACGTCGTCGCGCTAAATAAATTATCTCAAATTAAACAAGTTAATAAACTTTATACGTTACCAACCGTTATTCAAAGATGGTACATGTTATTGCTTCTTCCACATATGGCCGACTGACTACAAAACTAGCTCGGGCGGCCGAGGCGTCCGGGGGCACCGTCAAACAGATTGTAAATAGCTGTAGATGACACAGATATTTAACCACAAATAGAATACCAAAGGACGATGCGGCTTTAACGTATTACTTTTGTTGTTGAATGTAATTTACTATTGTTTTAATAAAATTGTTAAATTATTCTCGCAATTTTATGGAGGGATTTATTATCAAAAATAAAATTGTTACACATTGTTGCAATTGACTTATGATTTGTTTAACAATTCCTAATAATTTCCTATTAGATTCTATTATTTATATATAGATAAATTGAGGGATACATAACTCACATAAGGAAAGCTGATTAATTGTGGGTCTTTAGTCAGCAAAATTAGTGCAAACTTCAAGTGTTCCATTGTTTGTAAATATCTATTAATTATACGTATAAACCGCTCCTTCGTCACCAGTTAACCCAGGATCTAACCCTTTCTTTAGCTGACAAGCGACCCTCTGATACATTTCAAAATTTAAGTTACTTACTATACATGCAAAACATATCGTCTGTTTGGAACATTCAACAGTGCAACACTCCAACTTTCGCACATTTTAATAAATATAAACTACGTGTTATACTTTACCTAAAGTTTGATCGTAAATCGGCTCTGTGTTATTAGAAGTAACGTTAAATCCATACTTTTCGATGCAAGAATTTCGTCCAGCATCAAGTGCCTGGCTTTGAATTTCATCAGTAATTTGTTGCATTATTCTAATTATAGTTTAAAAGTTTTTCATCACAGCTAATCTGAAAAAAAAGCAGTTTTAAGATAATTAATCATTGGAATGCTAAAGTACAGGTGAGTTTACAGAGTTAAGAGAACGAAAAACTGTTAATAGAATAATTGAATGTGAAAGCAATTCGTTATAATCAATTAGAATTTCTTTAAGTCCTTTGCTTTATTCTAAATTAGTCGCAATTAATTTTCGTGCTGCCATCTTATTCAAATAA
Source organism: Platerodrilus igneus (assembly GCA_036346225.1). Classification (NCBI taxonomy): domain Eukaryota; kingdom Metazoa; phylum Arthropoda; class Insecta; order Coleoptera; family Lycidae; genus Platerodrilus; species Platerodrilus igneus. Next base: position 181,175 of record JARFIW010001610.1, on the reverse strand, counting down.
ATTGGATTACGCTTTCGAGCAGTGACAAAGGAAAGACCAAGATAATGTAATGTACCGAAGGGCTATACAACGACTTGTACATATAGAACTCGGTGTATGCGGTCAAAGGAACAGGGCAAATCCTTGTCCAAATATATGAGAAGCTTAGTGTTTATCCATTTCGAATGCTTTTCGAAGATAAATATCTGAACAGAAACGGACTATGAAAGTTCTATATAACCTGACGCAACCGAAATATTCAAAAATGACAATAGTAAGAATATGAATAACCTTCAAAAGATAAAAATAACTGTGCATATGCAAAATTTCATTTACCAGGCCAATAGTAAACCTGATATATATAGAAAAATCGTTAATACTTAAACGTGCGGTTTCGTAAAAGTCAGACCTACGGAATGTTCGTGAAATGAGGTTGCAACCTCTTTAATGCTTGCTCAAAACACTAAATAATAATCTCTCTTTTCTAATTCTTTAAATGCAAAAGCAACTATTGCAAATGATTAAACAACGACACTGGAATGAGATCTTACCTCTGGATCACTTAGTGGATTCTTTGTTTGTCATTTCAGGAACTATCAAAAGGTACGTACCTTAATAACACCGTAAACATTAATACAGCGTCTCGTTAAGGGAATGTTGTTAAATAAAACAGTTAAGCAGCCACCGCTAAGTTTATATATACTAAATAAAGAAACTAAATCGATAATTACAGTTTTAAGGGTTCCACATAAGGTATAGAATAAGAAGTATTTACAGTCAGTGCGTAATAAAGCACTTTTTCAAAAATAAAATAATAACTTGATAACCAAAGTTAAGATTTACTTACCATCAACTTGAGCGCAAAATTTAAAAAAAAAGTTTGATACATTCATTTCGAATGGACCTGCACCTTGCCGAAGTTCTAGATCACTAGAACAGGTGAAATGGCTTGCGTGTTTTAATGAGCTAAAGAGCCAAACTACAGGTTCAACCAAAGAAGTAGGGTCGTTAGTGAGAAACCAGACTAAGAGGGCAGATGCTCTTTCGGTACTTAGATTAAAAACTATAGGGGTTGGTATGGCAGTCTAACACACATTTCTGCGATGTGGAAGGCTATGGGAAACCACCACATTACCTCCCAAGTACACAGTGTACCTAAACTATAATAAAATGATGGCATTCTCTGGGGTAAAAGATTCCGGAGTTAAAATAGTCCCCTATTCGGATCTCCGGGAGGGGAGTACTTCGGAGGATGTGATCGGAAATGTCAGAATAAAAGACTGGAATATTTTGCGAGTCGAACCGTGGAATATTAGAAACATGAAGCAAGTAGGTAAGCTAGAGAATCTAAAAATAGAAATGAATAGGTTAGCACTAGACATAGTAGGGATCAGCGAAGTTCGGTAGCCAGAGGCGGGGAATTTTTGGAGTGGAGACTTCAGGGTAATTCATACAGAAGAAGAGGAAGGAAATTTGGGTGTGAGGATAGTTATGCGGAAAAAGATAGGATACTGTGTAGAAAATTAATTATAAAAGAACGATAGAGTACTCATGGTTAGATTGGAATCTAAACCGGTAAATGCAGTAATAATACAAGTATACATGCCCACCTCTAGCTACAGTGACGAAGAAGTAGAAGCGATTTACAAAGATATCGGAGACATATTAGGATACGTAAAAGGACATGAACATTTAATAATTACGGGGAATTTTAATGCAGTGGTAGGTGAAGGTAGGGAAGGAGAGAAACGAGAAACGACAGGGAAACAGGCTGGTAGAATTTTGCGACAAGAATAATTTAATCATCACAAACACATTATTTCAACTTCCTGTTCGAAGACGATATACGTGGAAGATGCCAGGAGATGTAGGAATATATCAAATAGATTACATTCTTATTAGACAACGGTTTAGGAATCAAGTAAAAGACTATAGGAGCTATCCAGAAGCAGATATAGACACTGACCACAACATCGTAATTGTGAAAGCCGCACTTATATTTAAAAATTTGTAAAAACGAAACGGAAAAGGCACTTTGACTTAGAGAAACTAAAAGATAAAGATATTCAGGAAAGATTCGAAAACAAGTCAAATGAATTGCTGAAAGATATCGGGAAAATATCTGATGCTAAGGAAGTAGAAACAGAATGGAATAACATTAAATCCAGCTTAGACATGGCGGCCAGAGATATTCTGGGGTATACAAAAAAAGAAAATAAAAAACCATGGATAACAAAGAATGTCCTGAATCTAATAGAAGAAAGACGAAAATACAAAAATAAATCAAACAAATCGGGAAAACAGAGATACAAAGCCATAAAATGGGAAATTATTCGCAAATGCAGGAAAGCTAAAGAACAATGGATTGATGAAAAGTGCAAAGAGGTACAAACCAAGATGGAAATAGGAAAGACAGACGAAGCATACTAACTAATTAGAATCAATTTTAGGGATATAAAACCGTATAGCAAAAATATAAGGGACGCGGGAGGAAACGTCATTATAGAAAATGTAGATAAGATGGGTAGATGGCAAAAATATATAGGGAATTTATATGCAGGATAGGAACTAACTGCATTAGAACAGGAACCAGACATTGAAAATGATGACTTGGGATATCCTATACTTAGAGATGAGTTTGAATTAGCATTAAAGGGTCTGAAAAATGGTAAGGCACCTGGTACAGATAAGGTGCAAGCAGAATCTCTAAAAGCCGCTGGACAAGCAGTAATAGAACGTCTCTTCCAACTTGTAAACTATATGTATGAGACAGGCGAGATACCCAACGATTTTAAACGTAACATCATAGTTATACCAAAAATTAAAGGTGCAGATAGATGTGAAAATTTTCGAACAATAAGTTTGACAGCATACGTATCAAAAATATTAACTAGAATTGTACAAAGACGAATCGAAAAACGAGCTGAAGGAATACTAGGAGAAGACCAATTTGGTTTTAGGCGAAACAGGAGAACACGGGAGGCCATTTTAGCTCAGAGTGATAGTAGAGAAAAAAATAGAAAAAGGGGAAAGTGTGTATATAGGGTTTGTAGATCTGGAAAAAACATTCAACAATGTAATATGGAAAAAAATGTTCGAAATACTCAAAAAAATTGGAATCAGTTATAGGGATAGACGAATAGTACATAGCTTATACAAAGAGCAAACAGCAGTAATAGAATTAGAGCAGGAACGTAGAGAAGTAAACATTAGGAAAGAGGTGAGACAGGGTACATTGAAGAGGCAATGATTACTGTCAAGTGCGAAAAGACATTTGGAATTACTATGCAGGGAGAAAAAATTGATATGCTTAGATTTGCAGAAGGATTTGCAAGGAAGAGCTAGAAACGGTTCTAACAGAGAGATACGGTATAAAAATTAACAAAACTAAAACTAAAGTACTAGTATGCAAAGAAGAGAAAAATAAATGAAAAACAAGAATACAAATATGTAACACGAACTTACAAGAGGTTAAGGATTTCCGCTACCTAGAAAGCCAAATAATAGAAGATGGGAAAAGCACAAAAGATATAAAACAAAGATTAGCACAAGGTCGTGCTACATTTAACAAGAAAAAGCAACTACTGTGTTCAAAGACAAAAAACATAGAAACAAGGAAAAGATTGCTTATAACATATGTGCGGAGCACAGCCCTGTACGGTTGTGAAACCTGGACAGTAGGAGAAGCGGACAAGAAAAAGGTAGAAGCATTTGAAATGTGTTGCTACAGACGTATGATGAAGATACATGGACAGACAAAGCTAAGAACGCAGAGGAACTAAAAATGGTAGGGAAAGAACGAACTATGTGGAAACCGGTAAAAAATAAGAGATATAGGAGGATAGGCCACATACTACGGCATGAGGGAATAGTGCGGAATATATTAGAAGCAGAGATAGGAAAAAAGAGAAGTAGAGGTAGACCTAGGTTAGACTACTGCACACAGATAGTGAAAAATGTAGGCAGTGAGAATTTCAGGGAAATGTGTAGGTTAGTTCGGAATAGAAATCAATGGAGGTACGCATCCAATCAGTCCCAAGATGGATAAATTAATGATGAAAAAAGTAACTGTACTTAAATATGATGATTATTACAAGCAACTACAAGTATTGGTTGGGCAATATTCTCTAGTAATGATAATTGCGTGAAAGAATTTACTGGAAAACTATCAATTCGGTAAATGTGTTGGGGGATCTTGGCAGCCACAGGCTGCTTAACCCCCTTCACTCTCAGTAAAATAGGGCATAAAATTAGAAAACAATGGAAGGGGAACCGAGCTGTATACAGGCTTTGTGAGAATTTCAGAGAACTGTGTAGGTTATCTCAGAATAATAAGTGCAAGTACGCGTCTAACCAGTTTTGAGACGGAAAACCTAATGACGAAAAAAAAAGTGCATATAAATCTGATTATTATTATAAATAACTACATGTGTTGGTTGTGAAATATTTGCAACTAATGTTGACTGTGCGAAAAGATATATTTGAGAAAGTATTAAATTGGCAAATGTTCAAGTGCTGGGAGAACTTGGCAGCCACAGGCTGCTCCCCCCCCTTCACAACCTTACATTTGATTTTCCAATGCTCCACCCGAAAGTACTACATTAGCCAGGAAGCGAGTTTTTTTACCTGGAAAATTTGGAATTTTGCCGAATCCTTGCTGTTCCAAGCAAGGTAGGGATCTTTAACGTGCGTGACAACACTCTTACACGGGACCTCCATTTTACCTCTCGTCCGAACGAGGGTGTATTTTTGTGAAAAATGCTCGCCTAACATTTTTCAAGCGGACCGTCTCGGGATTCGAACCCGGGATCTTGGGCGTAGTAGTCACACACATACCAACTACACCACGGAGGCCCCCTCCCTCCCCACCTCCATTCACAACCACTGAATGTAAGAGAAATAGGGTATATAATTGTAAAACAATAGAAGCGGACCGAACAAGGGGAACAAGGATATGTGTGAAAAAAAATAGGAGGAATAGAAGGGCAGAAGGCACTTTGGGGAATAGTATGGAATATATTACAAGCAGAGATAGGAAAAAGGAGGTAGATGTAGAGCTAGATCAGATAATGATAGATGCAGACTGTGCAAATTTCAGGGAAATGTGTAGGTTAGTTCAGAATAGAAAACAATGATGGTACGGGTCTAACCAGTTCCAGGACTGAAGACCTAATGGTGATGAATGATGATGCTGGGTAAATATTTTAAACGAATGCATAAAATATACATTAAACCAATTTAAATGCACTAAAGACGAACCAGTTATATTAAAGTAATGAAAGTTGCTAAATATGTTGTTGACGTAAGTAATCATGACACCTGTTGATTCCAGATGTTGAACATTCTGGCAATCAAATATTTCTAAAGTAAAAACTTTTAAAACTCCAAACAAAAAAATTCTCATAAACATCTACTTATAATACAACATTTGTAGTGTAACAGTTTTATAAAATGTAATGTGCTAATTGTACTGCTGACGTGCTAAAATTAAAAATGCTCTACGGTGCGGCGCTAATGTAGGAGTTTTAAATAATTTACGCGTGCTTAATGAAACTACGCTATTGTTGTGAACGTTAATGAAACAAAATTAAGGTTCAACTATAATTCTTAAAATTATTGCACGCGAATGCGGTAGTAATGTACTTAAAAGAAATTAAACTTAAAGCTGAAAAACTAACTATTTTGCCGACGGCTAATTTGGCTATCACCACAAGAGAGAGTAAGCGATGGATCGCGGCTAAAGTTTTCTTAGTTAAACAGAAAACAATTCAATTAGAGTTGGATGCCACTGTGTTTCCCAAATATTAACAAAAAAAGTTATTTATGATAGATGCAAAAACCCTTGTATAGGTGATTTTTCTACTTAAATTCTTGGATAATTGATCAGATCTGTTTAATATAAAAAAAAAATTACCAGAGTCATAAAACACCTATTCTATAACAAATAATTTGAAGGAAATAACAGCGATTTTTAACAAATAAACTATATCATAGACTTTTTAACTTTAAAAAACTTGAACAAGGTTTTGTACATACTAGTGATGTTCATTAATAATTGTCATATCTGACAATCATGCAAAATTTAATAAAAATACAGATTTTAAGTAACTTTAACGTAATTTTTATTTCGCTACTAGTAAAGCTAATCTTGATGTACATATATATATTACTCATATTTAGACCAGGGTAGAAAATTAATGAATTACATAAAATAATTTTAATCACCGTGTATAAGGAATTTTATTAGATAATACGCTTTATTAAAACACCGTGGAGAATAAAAATTCATTTGTTTCAGTAAAAATAAGAGATTTAAATCATGTACAAGACGCTTTATATCAAAAGAAACAGTATTAACAAGCTCTACGTGTAATGTATTTATTCCGAGGAAAGAAACAAATGGAAATTACGTGCAAAATTTATATTAATTAACCCTATTTTAAGTAACCGGTATTAAACAAAGTGTACACATAATAATTAATATTTAACTTGTATTCGCTAAAATGAAAGGATAGAAGTCAATTTTAATTGAGTTAATTAAACCATTATTAATAATAAGCATAAAAGCCTGTGAAAATCCAAGATTAAAATACCACGGAATAAGGCTCTGAGAATTAATAGTATGTTTGAACACCTGCGTAGTTTAAAAACTTCATTCGGCGTAAATTTTGCAGATAATTAATGGTTCAAAGAATCTTGGAGAAACCATCGCATAATAGTTACGAGAAATGCTAAAGGTGGGATATTTCACACTCCACATGGACTAAAATAATCGACAATAAAGAATATCAATTTGCATCAATAAGAACAGGTTAGATAGAGACAGATAATATGCACAAGACCGAGACACATATAGTAAAAGGCGTGATTTAAGCAACGTCACGAGGGTCACAATTGGTTGAAAATAGGATGCAAATATCAGAGGTAGAAACAACAATTTCTGTATAAAATTTAATTAGTTATTCTCGGACATGTTTGCGTGCAGTGTGAGAAATTCTGAGATTTAACTGGCGCGAGTACAAAATTCGTAAAAACCGACGCACAGGCTACGGACTGGGAACCTAGCATGCGAAATTCTTTAGAATTGCCCGTTTTGGGGGAACAGACCGACAGACAGGCTAACCGCTATATATACCGAGGTGAATATAAACAAGCTCTCTTACATCCGCGACTTGATTCAAGATGTTAAACAGTGCATTTTAGTTTGATAAAATAATTTAAAGTTTGCTCGTATATTTTGGTGATTCAAAATAGTTTGTTCTTTACGTGCTAACATGAATATACTTTAGTGGATTTAGATACAAGGTAATAAAATTTAGTATCACTGTACCAATTAGTAAAATTTACAACGACAAATGTATACACAAAAGTAGGCAGTTTTGGCGTATATTGGTGAAAGAAGTATGAATTTCTTTGCTATTTTTCGGAGGTGTTAATGATTAAATGGTTCATAAATGTGTCTGGATCCACAAAACAAGGGTCAGATATACACAGATGAGTTCCGGAAAAGCCCAGAAACAACTTTAAATAAATGGTGATGGAGAAAATTTTAAAGCGTTGAGAATCAGAAGCTGTAAATATAATCCAGTTGGAATGGTGTGATTAACAAAAGGGACGATGTACATTGAAGCTACGAGTGCAGTAAACTTCAGGTAATTTATACTATGTTGTTTGAACTTTGATATTTTTGTGTGTGTTGAATAACTTTATAATTGATTTACTTTAAATGGACATTAGTGAGATTATACTAACAATAAAATTTTAATTTTAAGGTGAAATTTTGCTTGTTTAAGTAGAAAGGGTATTTAGTATTGATGTTCTGGATTATGATGAAATTTTAGGTATGTCTTTGAGCTCAATTAGACGAACCTGGTTAATTAACGTAAAGGTGGTAGATGCTCCTTTGTACTCAGACTCAGGTCTGCATATATTGTTATATTAATTAGTAGGCATCCTACAAGGACTTTAATTCTGGATGCACATTAAATGATAATAAAATTAATCTTGAAATTCTTTTTAAAACTGAAATTTATGCTGAATCTTTAATTTGAAATTTTAATGTATTGTGAATATTGATGTAAATAGAGTTAACGTTGATGTTTGTGGTAGGAATGTGTTTGTCTTTTTTTATGAATGAGGATGAAGGTTTAACTAGAGGAGTAGCCGAGGCGATTAACGGAAGAAAGTCAATGGACCAACACAGTTAAGGTAATTAATAACTTTGTAGGTTTCACAGCATTCTTTGGCATCCAATTCGTAGGGGCTCGATTCGAAAAGCGGAGTACCCGGATTTTGGTGGTATCACAGCATAATATATATATATATATATATATATATATATATATATATATCCATTTCGAATGGACCTGCACCTTGCCGAAGTTCTAAATTACTAGAACAGGTGAAATGGCTTGCGTGTTCTGATGAGCTAAAAAGCCAAACTACAGGTCCAACCAAAGTAGTAGGGTCGTTAGTGAGGAACCAGACTAAGACAGGTCCCCTAAAGAGGGCAGCGGCTCTTTCGGTACTTAGATTGGCAGAGACCATAGGAGTCGGTATGGCAGTCTAAGACACACTACCGCGATGTGGAAGGCAACGGGAAACCACCACATTATCTCCCAAGTACACAGCGTACCTAAATTATAATAAAATGATGGCATTCTCTGGGGTAAAATATTCCGGAGTTAAAATACCCCCAGTCGGATCTCCGGGAGGGGACTACTTCGGAGGATGCGATCGGAAAGTTAAAAATAAGAGTCGGGAACATTCTGCGAGTCGGAGCGTGGAATGTTAGAAGTATGAAGCAAGTAGGTAAGCTAGAGAACCTAAAAATCGAAATGAATAGGTTATCACTAGATATAGTAGGGATCAGCGAAGTTCGGTGGCCAGAGGCGGGGGATTTTTGGAGTGGAGACTTCAGGGTAATTCTTACAGGAGCAGAGGAAGGAAATTTGGGCGTGGGGATAGTTATGCGGAAAAAGATACTGTGTAGAAAATTACTTACAAAAGAACGAAAGAGTACTTATGGTTAGATTAAAATCTAAACCGGTAAACACAGAAATAATACAAGTATACATGCCCACCTCTAGCTACAGTGACGAAGAGGTAGAAGCCATCTACAAAGATATCGAAAACATATTAAGATACGTAAAAGGACAGGAAAATTTAATAATTACGGGGGATTTTAATGCCGTGGTAGGTGAGGGTAGGGAAGGAGCAGTAGTAGGTTTATTTGGTTTAGGCACGAGAAACGACAGGGGAAATAGGCTGGTAGAATTTTGTGACAAGAACAATTTAATCATCACAAACACATTATTTCAACATCATGCTAGAAGACGATATACGTGGAAGATGCCAGGAGATATAGGAAGATATCAAATAGATTACATTCTTGTTAGACAACGGTTTAGGAATCAAGTAAAAGACTGTAGAAGCTACCCAGAAGCAGATATAGATACTGACCACAACATCGTAATTATGAAGGCCGCACTTAAATTTAAGAATGTGAAAAAAAGAAACGGAAAAAGGCACTTAGACTTAGAGAAACTAAAAGATAAAGGTATTCAAGAAAGATTCGAAAAAAAGTCTAATGAATTGCTCAAAGATATCGAGGAAATATCGGATACTAAGGAAGTAGAAACAGAATGGAATAACATTAAATCCAGCCTAGACATGGCGGCCAGAGATATTCTGGGGTATACACAAAAAGAAAATAAGAAACCATGGATAACAAAGGATATCCTGAATTTAATAGAAGAAAGACGAAAATACAAAAATAAATCAGACCAAACAGGAAAACAGAGATACAAAGCCATAAAATGGGAAATTATTCGAAAATGCAGGAAAGCTAAAGAACAATGGATTGATGAAAAGTGCAAAGAGATACAAACGAAGATGAAAATAGGAAAGACAGACGAAGCATACAAATTAATTAGAATGAATTTTAGGGATATAAAACCGTATAGCAAAAATATAAGGGACGCACAAGGAAACGTCATCATAGAAAACGTAGAGAAAGTGGGTAGATGGCAAGAATATATAGGGAATTTATATGCAGGAGAGGAACTAACTGCATTAGAACAGGAATCAGACATTGAAAATTACGACTTGGGATATCCTATTCTTAGAGATGAGTATGAATTAGCATTAAAGAGTCTGAAAAATGGTAAGCAGCCGGGTACAGATAAGATGCAAGCAGAAACTCTAAAAGCCGCTGGACAAGCAGTAACAGAACGTCTCTTCCAACTTGTAAGCTATATGTATGAGACAGGCGAGATACCCAAAGATTTCAAACGTAGCATCATAGTAACTATACCAAAAAAGAAAGGCGCGGATAGATGTGAAAATTTTCGAACAATAAGTTTGACAGCACACGTGTCAAAAATATTAACTAGAATTGTGCAAAGACGAATGGAAAAACTGGCGGAAGAAATACTAGGAGAAGACCAATTTGGGTTTAGGCGAAACAGGGGAACACGGGAGGCTATTTTAGCTCTGAGAGTGATAATGGAGAAAACAATAGAAAAAGGGGAAAGCGTGTACATAGGGTTTGTAGATCTGGAAAAAGCATTCGACAATGTAAAATGGAAAAAAATGTTTGAAATACTAAAAGAGATTGGAATGAGTTATAGAAATAGACGAATAGTACATAGCTTATACAAAGAGCAAACAGCAGTAATAGAATTAGAGCAGGAACGTAGAGAAGTAAACATTAGGAAAGGGGTGAGACAGGGATGTGCCCTATCCCCATTGATTTTTAACTGGTACATAGAAGAGGCAATGAATACTGTCAAATGCAGGAAGACATTTGGAATTACTATGCAGGGACAAAAAATTAACATGCTTAGATTTGCAGATGATATAGCGGTATTAGCGTCTAGCAAGGAAGAGTTAGAAGCTGCTCTTATTGAAATGGAAACGGTTCTAACGGAGACATACGGTATGAAAATTAACAAAACTAAAACTAAAGTTCTAGTTTGCAAAGGTAGGGAAAATAAATCAAAAACAAGAATACAAGTATTTAACACGAACTTACAAGAGGTTAAGGAATTCTGCTACCTAGAAAGCCAAATAACGCAAGATGGGAAAAGCACAAAAGATATAAAACAAAGATTAGCACAAGGTCGTGCTACATTTAACAAGAAAAGCAACTACTGTGCTCAAAGACCACAAACATAGAAACAAGGAAAAGATTGCTTAAAACATATGTGTGGAGCACAGCACTGTACGGCTGTGAAGCCTGGACAGTAGGAAAAGCGGACAAGAAAAAGCTAGAAGCCTTTGAAATGTGGTGCTACAGACGTATGATGAAGATATCATGGACAGACAAAGTTAAGAACGAAGAGGTACTAAAATGGTAGGGGAAGAAAGAAATATGTGGAAAACAGTAAAAATAGGAGAGATAGGATGATAGGCCACATACTACGGCATGAGGGAATAGTGCGAAATATATTAGAAGCAGAGATAGGAAAAAAGAGAAGAAGAGGCAGATCTAGGCTAGACTACTGCACACAGATAGTAAAAGATGTAGGCTGCAAGAATTTCAGGGAGATGTGTAGGCTAGCCCAGAATAGAAATCAATGGAGGTACGCATCCAACCAATCCCAAGATGGATAAACTAATGACGAGAAAATAACTGTGCTTAAACATGATGATTACTATAAGTAACTACAAGAATTGGTTGGACAACATTCTCAAATAATGTTAAGTGTGTGAAAGGATTTACTGGAAAACCATTATTTCGGCAAATATCTAAGTGTTGGGGGATCTTGATAGCCACAGGTTGCTTACCCCCCTTCACTGAATCTCGGTGAAATAGGGCATAAAATTAGAAAACAATAGAAGGGGAACGAGCTGTATACACAGTTTTTTGAAATGCTGTGCTTCAGATGTATGAGGACGATAGCATGGACAGACAAAGATAATAACAAATAGGTTATAGAAATAGTAGAAACAAGGATATCTGGGGAAAAGATAAGAGAAATAGAAGGGCAGAATACGTTCTAAGGGATTTTTGGGTAATAGTATGGGATATATTACAAGCAGAGATAGAAAAAAAGAGGTAGATGTTGACCTAGATCAGATAGTGATAGATGCAGACTGTGCAAATTTCAGGAAAATCTGTAGGTTAGTTCAGAATAGGAAACAATGATGGTACGCGTCTAACCAGTTCCAGGACTGAAGACCTAATGATGATATATATATATATATATATATATATATATATATTGATATGATAACGCCGTACTCGGTGTAATAAACGTTCTACTGAACGCCACCGCTCTGTGTTTCTCTCAAATTAATCTTTACTTTTATTATGCGACGGCTAGTCCTTTTTAATCTACACAGAGTGCACCACGTTACAATTTTATTTCACTCCTTTTATGATTACCTGTTTCAATTGATAAAACGAAGTCAATCAACATTCATATAATGAAAGGAAATAATATTTACAATTTTTGAAATTCTTTAAATACACCCTTTAATCAATTAATATTATATGGATTATTTATCCCAAAATTTATATTCTTTCAGTTTAAAATAAAGTCACCAAAAACTACACCTTTACAAAAAAATTTGGAACGTTCGAGACTTCTTTATGATTTATTACGTAAGTTTAAACGCATGCAATGTTCCTGTTGACTCTTTACAAACTTTGGATAAATTGAATAAATTCAGTATTAAAATTTAAATTGAAAAGACTCTTTAAAATTTAGTAGATCTGACCTGTGATCTCCTGATATATTGTTTCATGTTGTGAATCAACACCACTTGTTATGCTTAATCGAAACCAATGCTTTGCTTTGTTGAACCAATAGTTAAGTACGGTTACCTCTTGCTTTCCAAAAATCATCTCGTGCTTTATTCTATATTTCTCTGCATATGTTTTGAATCTCTTCCCTTAAATACCACTTGAAATTCCAGACTTTGGATCATAAATTAGCAGCGTATTAGAATTTTCCCAGAATTATACCAGAAGTATTGTTTTCGACGCAGATTAGAATTCGTTTTGATGCAGATTAAAATTGTTTTATAAGCAAACCAGAATTTGACTGGAAGCCGATTAGAAGTTCTATATGATTATAAATATTTAATTTAAATTAATCAACCAATTTCTACTCACGTTTTCAAAAAAAAACGGCAAAAACTTTTCATATATTCTTAACACAATTTTTATATAGCACTATTTTCACTATATTATAAATTTTATTTGTCTTATGCCTAGATTTCTGGTTGAAAGTGATGTGGATTTAACGTGCTTTAAGTGGAATGTGAGCTGCCTTATCACCGGTGGGTGTTAAATAGCTTTTCCCACTACCTTTGGATTGGGTTTCCAAGCAGTTTTATAGATTGTTTCAACCAACCAGGTTTGCCTTTAATATTCCCTGTATTTTTAAGCTGTTTTCTGATAAAACTCTTTTGGATTTCCGTGTCATGGTGCTTATCTGCAATCTTTGATTGCCTTATTATTTGTTATCGTGGCCAGACTTTTAACTTACGTCTGTTGGTTTGTATAGATAATGCTTTTGGATAATTGTACAAAAATAAATGATATAACTCTAGTACTGTTTTCGTTCATGTTTTTATTTAGACTGATCTTTGAAAGTGCGTTTTTTTATTAAAGCACATATTGTTCCTTCTTTATCGCAAGCGTAATTGCATGAGGATTTATTAGGTTTTGTCTTATCTCCTGCGTCTTTATTTTATAAACTTGTTAAACATTCTCAACATAGTTTTAATTACATGTACGATTGTTTCTTTGCTGAATGCGCGTTCTATTATCAAAAGATGTGCTTGCTGGCATTGTTTAAAGTTAATTACGGTCTATATACAGGGTGTTAAATGCTTGGTATTTATATAATGTACGAATTACTTATTTTTCTGCTAAATAAATGCAGTTTTCTGATTCCTATTGCTATCTACTGTTACTACACGACCCTAACTACTCAATACACCCCTAAACAACCCCTTATTACAGCATTATATATATTTTAGATAGTTTTTTTTACAGAAGGTAAGTTGATAAATACTAATGTATTGCAATTAATAAGATGAATAATAACTTAGACTTTTTATGCAAAGCTCAAATGATCATTTCAAATCGAGCTAGTAATTGAAAGAAGGAAAATATAAGGTCTTGAACAGAATTTGAACCTGCATCTCAGTTTTGCCTGAACTATACGTTTTTTTTGAAATGATCATTTGGGCTTTGCATAAAAATTCTAAGTTATTATTTTATCTTTTTAATTGCAATACGTTAGTATTCATCAACTTACCTTGTGTAAAAAAAACTATCTAACTACTGTAAAGGCTAGGCTCTAACTACTCGAACCCCTCCGTTGGGAAGCCAAATTACCAAACTCAAAAATTCCTCAGGACTGCCGCTACAGATCCATACATAATCTCTTCTTACACGTAATGTGCAACAAGCACTCTCATTCAATTTGCAAATAATTCTCTACTTACAGGTCATCCTGCTTCAATTAATAAAATGATTTTATACGGAACACTCCGTTTATACAAATTGCACCAACGTGTGCATTTAAAGCACGTGTAAAATTAATTTCAGACTTCACTAGTCGCGTAGTTTGAAGCTAAGATAAGTATCTTCAGCAAAATAGAAAACTAAGAGAGCCACTGCCGCCTTTTAACAAGTTTATATAAGCACAACCCCTCTCAAGTCGCACGTATCTTTTCCAAACATTCTTTGAAAACTTTTCAACGACCATTCAATTCCAGAAATAAACGTGCACGAAAATACAACCGTCTTAAAAAACCGTTTTAATTTGCTTTGAAATCCACACTCTCCAGTTACCCCCAAACAACTACAATCACGCTTCCTATGTGCGCGTGAATACTACTATTTCACTTCTGCCCTGATAATAACATCCTCCAGCCTTGCCTTCATACCCTACCTAAATTGTCTACGTTATTTCTACATTTCTGGTATCTTTGTCTACCCCATGTTTTCTATCTTTATTATAGTCCCTATATTATTACATCGTTCAAAGTTGTTTCTCCTTTCCTTTATGTGCGCTTTGAAAAATCGATATCTTTTGCAAACATGTTGCATCTTCGTCCCGCTTATTGGCTTTTAAAATATACTCGTCTTACAGAAGTCTAAAAGTCATTACCACTTAACCATATGATATCTTCCATCTGTTTCTGTTACACGCTAAACATCGTCTCTCACCTGATTTTATCGATCTGTTTTCAACAAGTAGACGACCGTTGCTTTTAGTCTAGTGTTATCAGTTAACACATTTTACCTAGAACTATATTCTCAACGTATACAAGCTTTATAGGAATTGTTTATCTATAGTACATCTCTTCCTTGAAATTCTTGACCGTTATAGCTTGTTTTCGAATATCAAACCTTGTAAATAAAGTTCCACGAATGTTTTAGCTTATGCTATGTTTAAGAAATGTACCTTGCTTAAATTATAAATTTTTGCACTACATCCAATCTGAAAAACTTACATAATAATAATAATTGTACACGATTTGTGACCTTGCCATCGATCTTATTCATAATTAATTGATGCCTTGTTCTAAATTAACGTATAAAATTTAAATCTACATTATCTTATTTAGTCTTATCCCTATCTAATTATATTGAAGCGTTTTAAATTGTATATAGATTTCTATGTGCAGGGTACTTACAAATAAATAAATGTTTGGCTTATTTACACCTATTTAAGGTTACCAATCCACAGTGATATATATATATATATATATATATATATATATATAATGCTATAATAATAGCGTAGTTTAAGGGTTAAAGCACATAATTCCAGAAATTAAAAGAGTAAATCGGTCACTCCACATATTGTTAATTGAGAGCACACTGTATATAAAATACACGGGATAAAATGCATAAGAAAATAGAAATATCTAAGAGTAGTTTGCAAGTAAAGATAAGATTTTAAAACGCAACAAACTGCATCAAAATTAAATCACCGAAAAACCTATATGAATTGGCATTACAAATATTTAACAATTGCGTTAAAAATATCATCGTACACGCAATCTAAATTATGCATTATTAGAAAATCGTACGTGACAGGAAGAAATCACAGTTGTTCAAAAATCCAATATTATGTAGAAATAAACAAGCACCAGACTATTCAGTTTAGATAATAATAAATAACAAACATTTGAATACGTAAGTTAATACAAGGCAAAAGTTGGAAATTACCACGATATGCGGGAGGAGTACGTGACTGGTTAAGAATGCATTCGAATATTTGAACGAAATAATTGGTGAAAATCTCAAGGTATGTGAGATAAAGCGGAGGTGTCGTCCCAGAACGTGAATGAGCCAATGAAAAGCAGGTGGAGGTACGGCTTTATATACGATAATGATGAAGCGACAAGTTAGTATACATTCAAACTGGGCTACGACTATGTTCGAAAGTACTAATAATTTACGTAACCAGTAAAACAAAATTAAAGTGAAATTAGATTTGAAAAGTGTACGAATTTGTGCAACGAGAATAAGCCGATCTATTATAGATGTAAGTAGAACGACGTAATTAAAAATCTATATCTAATATTAATAAAACAGGGCTTCTAATAACTACTTTGAAATTGTTTTAATACCTACATGGAAATTATTTTAATATCTACATTAAAATTGTTCTAATACTGATAATTAAATTGGATTCTAATACCTACATTGAAATTGTTCTAATACCTACATGTAATTTGAATTTGAATTTCAATCTGGACTTTAATTTTGGCTTTTATTTCGACTTTCAATTGAAGACATATTTTGATTGAGATGGCTCTAATTTGGGATATTAAAAACGACTTTAATTTGGGATTCCGAAATTTGAACATACTCAAATTTTGGAGATAGTTTAAAAATAAAAGTATTCTGATTTGAATATATTCTGACTTGGAAACAATTTATGGGGCAGGATCATTAATAAGGAAAGAGGACACCGAAAGGGGATGCAGATCATGGACTAGGATGGAACTACAGAAACCATTCCAGGTTAGCAATCTTAATACACTTTATTATTGAAAACTGTTTTAATTTAATACTTATCACACTGTGTATTTGTAAGAGTCAACAAAAAGGGTAATTTAACAATTTATGACAAGGAAATATCCATCTTGGAACGTTCGAAGGTCCCTGAATTAGTAAAGGATTTTTTTGCTGACTTTCAGAAAACCATAAATCTGTTATATATAGATATTCTGTAGAAAAGAAAATTTTGGGAGTTGTAAATATTATCAATCATTATATTGTGTATTATAGAATTGCTTTATTTGATTCAATAAGCTCCATTCAAGATGAAAGCCTCATATAACATTTCATAACATAAGGGCTTAAAATAATAAAGGAATCAGGGCTAAATCACAGATATTTTATAACGCCCATCGTAGGAGCTCGTTAATCATAAAATAATAAAAGCCAATTTCATAGTAAATTTTATTGTACATCCAATCAAAGGGGATTTCACAGAATTTTATGACATGCCCAATCGTGGGGCTCAATAGTAATATTAAGGAAAAATAACACGACAATTTTATGAACGGCCCAACGCTGGGTCTAAAAACATAGTAATTTGATGACGGCCCAACTGTGGGGTGAATAACACAGCAATATATATATATATATATATATATAATGATATATTATTAATATATATTAATATATATATATATATATATATATATATTATTATGTAAAGGGGGTATAAGGTTTCTAAAGGTATATTTGTATTAATAGGGTGTATGCCAAACGATAGGATCAATATTTCAGATTTAATAATTTCAGATTGAAACTTATATGCCAAAAGGTAGATAACATGACTTTATGACGTTGATATAATGCACGGTACTTGAGGTTTTATACTGAGTTGATATTTCATGAGCCAGTTGAGAGTACATTTGCCGTCGGAAAGCCGAACGCATTTATGGATATCTGCAATATAACAAAGCGTCCAGGTCGTGTATAAATTATTTGGCTTTTCCTTTTTATAGAATCAAACTTTTGGACGAATTGTAAATCAAAATTTAAAGTGAATCAAAATGTAAAAGGTTATTGGAGTTTAGTGAAGTGTTTTGGACCAATAGTAGAAATTTAAAATTATTATAAAGACTGTAGCGAAGGTATGTTGGACACTGAAAGAAAGATGATTTGTTATTGCATGTTATATGTTTAAAAATGTTATTCTAGTAAGCTAAGTTTGTTGATTTAATAACTAAGCAAAATAAATAAGGGACTTCCTTTTCGAATTTGTTCAGATAAAGACCTTTTTTTATGAAACCTGCGTTAAAGTGTAAAATATTTTGAAATAAAAGTTTATATAAGTATCATCGAGTATTATTTAATCCAAGTGTGAAAGGAATAAGAAGCTTCGAGTAAAAAAGGCGACGAGTATTAAAAAAGTAAAAGTGTTTAAAAGTGCAACGGGAAAGTCAGCGTGTATTTAAAGAAGATTTTGGAAGTGGTTATTAGTGCAAAGGGGAAAGCGACGGTTATTTGATTGAGAAGATTTGTGTTGGTTTTGGGATAGATTTGGTATAACGGCAGTAGGAGATTGGAGTGGATACAGAAGGAATCGACGATACAAATAATTTGGATTGAATTGAGAAGATTAAACGGCAGTAAGAACATCGTATGGATAATTGGAATAGCAGGACTAGGAGTGATTTATAATAGGACAGCGGGTTTGAATTGGATTGTGCGAAGAGAGGATTAATTGGGGTACGGAGCAGAGGAACAGGAGATCAATATACGGCGAGGAAGAACTAACGCAGGTGAAGTAGACAACGGTTTTTTGCTAAATTCTAAATTGGGGTAAATTTATTTCAGGTTTGGGTCAACGAAATTTGTTTTTAAGAACACCTGGAGGCAGTACGCAAGCGGACAACATTGGAGAATCTTTGTGAAAGTGCGTACGGCGATTTCGAACTTGAGCCAGCAGTTAAAGAAGGCCTTCAGCGCGGTATATTTCTGGTAAGTACCGTAAATATATCATAACGTCAAAATTAAAGTCATAAATAGTTACATAAATTAATTTGGCATCAGACAACTTTGATCTATTAAAATTTGGCATACATAGTAAATTCAGTACATTAAAAAAGTGGTAAAACAAACGAGGGTGCAGTTTGGTTGGGTAGTGCACATCTACTCACGATTGAACTCACGGTGAATAGGTGAGAAAACCCTGAGATTAAAGTTTCAAATAGTCGAGGCATATAAAATATAGTAATTAGTAAAAAAAAAAAAGAACCAACCAAACGTTTGCTAAAGCACCTCGATTTGAAGTCATACATTAAATAGTAAATTTGTGACGACGACAAAAGTCGTGTAACAAATTTTGTTTAAAGTTAAAGTGTAATAAATAAAGAAGGTATTAGCCCAAAGTGAAAGTAAAGTAAATATAGGGGTAATATAAGATGGTGGCGCCCAACGTGGGGCTCGAGAAAAAGGTTAAAAAGGTGTTAGAGTGAAAGAGAGTAGAATCCGGGAGCCCGAGTTAGGTGGGGCCCGCAAGTTTTTTATTTTTTACAGGAAACGAGTTCAAAACAAGGAAACAGAGATGACGGACGAGGACACAAAAGAATCACAAGATCGGGACTAATATACGGGGTTGAAATGGATGTAAGGAGACAAGACATAGAGCTAGACGCAGGGGGCGACCTACAGGAGACGGACACGATGCAGACAGAGTTGGAGATGACAGACACGGACTTGGACCAGGCGACGGTACCGCAGGTGAGAGCAGCAGAAGCCGACGGAAACCAGGACCTTAGGAGATTTCTGATGAGTTTGCAGACAAATTTAACGGACAAAATGGATGAATCACGCAAGGAACAAAGAGATGCACACACGGAACTACAAACGAATTTAACAAAAAATTTGAAGAGTCACAGACAGAATTAAAGACAGAACTGACAAACAAAATTACAAAATCACATACAGAACTGACATACAAAATTACGCAATCACATAACGAGCTAAGGGACGAGTTTAGGACAGCGCACGCGGACCTGATGGCGAAAATGAACCACACGCAGGACTACTTACTAACTCAAATACAGATTGCAAAAGACGACGTGCGGACAGAGGTCCAACAACAAGTAGACAGGGTTGACGACAAGTTAGAACACACACGAGTACATTTGCAGGAGATTTGAACGCGACACGGACTGACCTTAGAACGGAAATTAAGACACGGGTAGACACAGTGGAAGAAACGATGGTTAGCGGGTTTTCAAATTTAAGTACCGAAATACAAACATGTGACAAACGACATGGGACCAACTACAAAATTTAGGACAAACACTAGAGACCATACAAAACGAAAACGTACACGGTAGGACAAAACTTGACGACAAAGTCACGGGATTAGAAACCAGGGTAGGACATGACGTTAGACAAATTCACGAGAAACTCGACGACATAGAAAGGAGGCGAATTGGACTAGACTACGGACCGCACTTTCGATTAAACCGGACGCTTTACCGAAGTTTGAGGACGTAAGACAGAACAGCCCATGGGATTCCTGGACCGACTAGACGAGATCGTAGGGACAGAAAACGAACGAACAAAACTACAGATTGTGGGGCGAGTTTGACAGGAAATGCCGAAAATGGCATAACATTATTCGTAAACAGTATGACACGTACGCGGACTTCAGACGACTCTTTATAGAACAGTTTTGGAACACTGCACATCAGACCGACATAAGGACGAATCTAATTACAGGACATTATAGCAGGACTCACGGCACACGCGAAGAATACGCGATTGATAAGTTTAATCAGGCGCAACACTTAACACCGAAATTGAGCGAGGACGACATCGTACTTCTACTGGCAGGTCATATGGAACCGGAGGTTACCAAAGTGGTAGTGGTACAAAATGTCAAGACGTTGAGGGAATTCTTAGGAGTAATGAGAAATTTTGATCTAGCGACAGTACTGGAAGCGAAAACGCGGACATACCATTGGGAACAAAACAGGGGTTACAGGGAAGACAGTCGACGACAACCGTACCACGAAAACAGACCAAATTATAGACAGGAAAATTTTAACTACGGACATAGGAATCATTGGGGACACGAGGTACATAGACGACCGTATTACAATAGGGACCACCGGGATAACGCCTACAATGGACAAAACAGAAACCGGCACGACAACGGCGAGGATGACGGCCGGACGACTGGGGGCGGAATACAAAATGGAAACAGCCGGATGGACAGGGACGTAAACGTCCAACATATGACGACGAGCGCAATTACAACGGACCCGGATAGGATTGAGGTGGTGGAAATTCACGAGTCGCCTCAAGAAAAAATAACGCGAATTTTTGGACGACCGACTGCTTAGGAGTAAAGATTGATGTTTGCTATAGTATAAGGGATTTGTTGTTAAACAGTTACATTTTTAATAAAAAGAATTTGTTATTTATAAATATTAGTTTAAGGGACCGTGTTTATGTTGCTTTAGTGGATAGTGGGTCACAGTTGTCGCTGGTAAATGAGAGGGTAGTAGTCGAACATGGAGAATTTTTAAAGAAAAGAATAGGAACAATTGAGGGGGTTAATTTATGGTCAGCGATGAACAAAAAGCTTACGACAATTTATAAGGTTATCCGTGTACCGATATATATAGGAAATAAAGAAGCAGGGAATGCAAAGTTTTTAATTACGAAAGGGTTACAGTTAGACTTCATATTGGGTATGGATTTTATAGAGGATTTTGGATTGAATATAGATGGAAAGGATAGGTCAATTAGAATATGTGATAAAGATAGGTCATGGGTGGTACCTACGGTTAGTGAGGAATATAGGAATGGAAATGATATAGATAGTACAGGATTAGGAATGATTAAAGAGTATAATGATGGACAGGTTAAAGTACGATTATGTAATATGTTTGTAAGATTAATTAATGATGAACAGATAGTGAAAGTGAGTAATGATATTAAGATGAAGCTAGGAGAATTATTTAATAAATATGTAGGGTTATTTAATGAAGAGCCAAGATTTGCGAGGCGGTATCACATAAGTTGGAGGTCACGGAAGACATCGGATTTAATACAAGGGTGTATCCAATTCCGTTTGCCATAAGAAATAGGGTTAAAATAGAGATAGACAGAATGTTAAAAGAGGTATTATAGAACCAGCGAGAACTCAATATGTGAACCCAGTAGTTATAGTACCAAAACCCAATAAAAGGGATATAAGGATTTGTTTAGATGCGAGGAAATTGAATGCGATTACAAAACCGCAGTATGAGCAACCACAAGGGTTGGATAATTTATTGTATAAAGTATATGAAATGAAAGTTTTCAGTAAATTAGATTTAAAGAATTCGTTTTGGTTAATTCCGTTGCATGAAGACAGTAAAAAGTTTACAGGATTTAGTATCGAAGGCGAGATTTATATGTTTTCTGTAGTTCCGTTTGGTTATATATATATATATATATATATATATATATATATATTTGTGATGTATTTTTTAATTTAGTAGGATAAAGGAGCCGGTGAATGGGTAGTCGGTTTAAATATCAAAATTTCTGTGGAATAAACATGGACATTAGGATTAAGAGTTTTAATTGTAAATAGAGTAGGTAGGTTACATATTCTGTCAATTAAAATAAAAAAGAATAGGAAAGATCAGTATGTAACCAAGAAAACGAGGCCAGTAGATAAATAGATTTTGAATGGTGAAGAAATAAATAAAACAAGTCCTGTCAATTAATTTTAATAAAAAGAAGTTTAAGTAGTGAATTGTATTGGAATTTAATAGGAATATAATTTTAGAAGAGTATTTGTTACTCATAATTAGGCATAATAAGATTTATAAACTAGGACCATTTATAAGAGAATAGTCAAGCGAGATTGTAAAGTGTGAAACCAATTTATAATACCACCGAGTTGTATTACTAGTGTGCCGTTTTCTGTATTTGAGAAGAAATAGATGATATACATAAAGAAAGTTATTGTTATTCATAAAATAAGTTTGGATTTTAAAGAATGTAGGTTTGCCCAAGAAAGGAACCAAATAAATCCAAAAGAAACACTAGACGAGAATACCAAGGTGTGAAGAAACACCACTATCAAACCCATAATACAACAACGATCGAGGACTAAAGGAGATTCAAGAACAAATCACTAGACTGTCATCAAGGAAAGTAAATTGTCATTTTATTAGAGCGCTTGTAAATATTAGAGTAGTATTAGATTTATCAATTTTGACACTTATATTATATTTTACGATCGAGTATCTATTTACAGGTTTCTCAACAAAATGAAGTAAAGTAATAGTTGAAATATCAGGGAACTTAATCTTCAAAATTAGTGGTTCGCCGAGTATTTCAACACAAGGCTTTACATCCCAATATTGGAAATTAATGCCTTTTGAATATTTCAGAGAGAACTGCTGACATCGGATGTTATGACAGTATCTGAAATTTAAGACCTAAAGAAATAGGAACAAACGGATAGAAATTTTAATTGACTCAGAGGGTACAGGACCACAAGTAGTGAGTACGTTAGTAAGATAGCATTAGCTGCTATATCACCAGTGATATTTAAAGTCAAAATTATAATAAATAACCTAAATTTGACCAGTGTCATTTTGACATTTAAATTTATAGATAGAAATTTTATCCTGATCGCTTTTAGTTAGAACATTTTGCCATGATAAATTTGCATAATAAACATAAAATTGTGAACCCAACCGGAGATAAGAGTAGATAGAAAAAAAGGGAAGATAGCTAGCCGAGGTAGATTAAGGGTTTTGAAAGGAATAGAGATCGACATTATAATATATTGGTTGATACAAGGTGTTCGGGTAGAGATACACCACAAAATAAAAGTATCAGCACAATGTATAATTATATTGAAAGTAGCGGTTTCTAGGTCGGTTGATAATAAAGAAAATCTTTTTTTTATAACCTAAATTTTCAAATACATGTTTAAATGCTTGATTACAGGCAATAACTAAAACGTTCAAACTATTAACCAACAACTAAAGTAAATAAAATAATTACATACAGGGAGGTTATTTACATTAGTTTATTCCGAAGAATTTTTAGAACAATTTTCTTTAATAATTAAAAAGAAATAATGTGTATATATAAGAAGAAAAATTATGAAATAAAATATTGGTTTGACAGAAGTAAAATTTATTAATTTTGATTGTTTTTTGTTTTTTATACATATCTTGATCTTTTTGTGTAACTTGCATGTGTGTATGTATGTTATGAATATCTTGACTTTTTTTTAACATGATACACATAACAGCGTCTTCATGTGTATGTTTATATTAGAAGGTGGGTGAATAATGAATTTTTATTATATTGTTGTGTGCGTGTGTGTGTGGGTGCGCGTGCGCCCGTGCGCGCGTGCGTGGGTGGGTGCGCGGGCGCGTGCGTGCGTATGCTTGTGCGCGTGTGTGTGCGCGCGTGCGTCTGCGCGCGTGCGTCTGCGTGTGTGCTCATGCATGCGTGCGTGCGTGCGTGTACGTGCGTGTGCGTGCGCGCGTGTGCGTGTGCGTGTGCGCGTGCGCGTGGCTGTGCGTGTGCGCGCATGCGCGTGCGCGCGCACTTTTGTGTGTGAGAGAGACAGACAGACAGTAATTACGTAATAATCAGCTTAGATGTTGAATCTCTGTTTACCGACACACCAAAAGACTTAGCTCTTAACGACATAAAAAATATTTTGAATAGAATTAAACAAAATTGTAATATACCTAAAAATGTATTATTAAATATCAAAGGTTTTATTTTTACCAACAATTACTTTCGTTCTATAAACAAATTACAGGATCTCCAATGGGATCTAACTTAAGTCCGATCATAGCAGAAATTAGAATGAATTCACTTTTAGATAAAATCATACCAAATCTTACATTTAAAAATTACCATTTATCAAAAAATTTGTAGACGACATATTAACCTCTATTCCAAAAGATAAAATAGACTGTGCCTTAGAAACATTTAACAAATATAACGAAAACATAAAATTTACAATAGAAACTGAAACTAACCACGCTGTACCATTTTTAGATACTCTTGTTATCAGACAAAACAATAATCAAATTGTTACTGATTGGTATATCTGACCCACTAGCTCTGGACGCTATATAAATTTTCATTCGTACCACTCTGGTTATAAAATGCTCCGTAGAGGAGCAGTGCCAAGAAAGCATAGAGGACGCAATTCGACGGGTATTGCGTGACCAATAGTCGGAGAAAAGGGGATCACGACGTCAGAAATGCGAAGTTAGGCCCACGCAGAACCGATGTAATCAACTTAAGAAAGGAAATGAGAAGCTGAAATTAATAGAGTCGACCTGCAAAGACTCTGCCCCGAAATAGTCGTTTGCGTCGCGTGGATAAAAAATATCCTGTTTGTACGCCTACCATCAATGATGACAATTGGCAGTTTCTACAAATGCGAACGGAATAGGACAATGACAAAGGCCTAGGCGTCATCTGGGTTAGAAAGCTATAAAAGAACTTTCATCCTGGCAGGCCAGTAGCCCGTTGAGTAGCTCTCTAAAGTCGTATTGGGTACAATGTCATTTCCTGAAAGTAGAGAATGTGATCTTGGTGCGATCGTTGAAGAATGGAGATGAATCCGTGAGGACGCTTCAGGTGGTGGTTCTTAAAAATCGAGTGTCGGAGATTTTAGATTTATCTGCATAAGGGGACCTGGGAAGAACACTTCAGCTTTAAGAAGACTCTGGAAAAAGTCCGAGCAAGATTTTACTGGGTAGGCTGCAAAGACGTGAAGGAGTGGTGCCACAAGTGTCAGCAGTGTGCATCACTGGAAAACCACAAAGCTCCAATAGGCCGATATAACGTAGGAAGCCATTTGAGAGAGTGGCAGTCGATATTGCCGGTCCATTGACTGAGACAGACTCCGGGAATAAGCATATTTTAGTAGCCATGGACTATTTTACGAAGTGGGCCGAAGCGTACGCTATATTAATCAAGAAGCTGCTACAGTTGCTGACGTGCTGGTAGAGGAACTGTTCTACCATTTTGGAGTTTCTATGGAGTTGCACACCGATCAGGGCAGAAATTCTGAGTCAGCGTTATTCCACGAAGTTTGCTGGTTGCTGGGGATGAGAAAGACCGGAACAACACTATTGCATCTGCAATTGGATGGTATGGCAGAACGCATAAACCGCATCTTAGGCAAGTACCTTTTCATGATGGTCTGCCAAAATTAGAGAGACTGGGACCATATTGGTCTATGGCACTTCGGTTTATGAGAGCACTTAAAAGACACGTGCACGTGCAATGCTGGGACACGAAACTCGTCTACCGTGTGACCTTGAATTTGAGTGTAAGTTCGAAGAAGACGTTGTGTGCGAGAGCTACGTTGAGAAGCTCGAGCGCAAGATGCACGACATCCATCGTGACGTTAGGAAAAATAACCAGATCGCAAGCAAACGAATGAAAATCAGATATGATATTAAGGCCTTGGAGTATGGTATTCAAGAGGGCGACCGCTATACAACCCCAGACGGAAACGTGGATTGTCGTCAAAGTTACAAAGACATTGTGAGGATCCATACAAAGTTATAAAAAAGATCAAAGACGCGGTACATCGGATACGTAAGCCCCTAAATGAAGAACAATTATCATGTACATTAACCGGTTAGTACCCTACAACAGTAATAAGCCGGTAATGCTCAAAAACGGCAATCAGTGAGACGAACAGGTACTTACGCTCGTGAAAATAAACAAAGTTCTGAACCGAGTTACCATTGGTTCATATCCCGTACAGCGGCACATGCAAAGCGAGATTTGAGGTTACGGAAGAGATTCAATGTGATCTATGCCATGTGCCATCGGAATACTACCTGGCATATTGCACAGCGACGAACTTTGATTTGTCCTGAGGACGTAATCGGTTATTTAAAAATAAATGGGGGTTTGGATCAACTTTGACAAAAACAACCATAAGTTGGAAAGACCATACAGCTAAAGAACCGACATTGGGACACCTACTACTTGATAGCTAAGCAACTGTCTTCTGGTAAGTCAAATTATCGGGATTTGTAGAAAGCGTTAGTTGACCTCAATTGTCACATCAAATTTGGAGACAAGAAGTTGGCCATAGTCAAGATCGCTTGAGGTACTGTTCTGGAAAACCCGGGTCCATAATTTGTTGTGTGGTTAAAATCCAAATGGTACGGTGCCTACTACGAAAAGTGTTGATTACTACTTCTATCAATATGGAACTACAGATATGGTTCGGACTGTCCTTACTGCCACAGGGATTTTCAATGTACGAGTCACAGAGTACTCTGAAACAGAACATGCTTTCAGAGTGTAGCGCCGATTGACCAGGATAAATACATTAAAATATAAGCGAGGCATTTATACACAAAAGATGATTGATTGGCCCTTCGGCACCACATCTTGCGGATGGATTTGATTGACAGGTACAAGGGTTTTGCATTTAAAAGTTATTTAGATTCCCACGGAAATCTGGAGAATGTTATTTCCATAATTTCTAGTATGTTCTCAAACGATTGTATAAAATATAAATTACAGTAACGATCGTTGTTCAATTCAGTTCTGATTGCAGCTTTGATCACGATATGAGTTCTTTGAAACATGTGACATAAATCGTTCTATTCGATATAAATTAATTATAGAGCTTCGTATATAAATTAATAATTAGTGCTTGTAGTGCTTTGATATTAAGATAACATCGTAGTTTAAGGAGCTAGTAATCCGGTATGTTAGATATTATAATCGTTTAGGGTACAGCAAAATATTGCAAAAAATTTTGAAAAATTGTTTATATCTTTTGTTTTTCTAAATTACATTTAATTTTAGAGAACATTACTCAACATATTTTACGTAAAAAATACAATAATTCTTCAAATTTGCGGTAACTATTTTGCATAAAAATTTAAATAAGATTATAATATATAGGTACGTTTCTGAATGTCTCATATAAAAAGCTGCAATATCACCCATCTAGCTTCCGTTTAACAACAGCACAAATCATAGCCATCACAAAAGCAGATTTTACTTACAGTTTTCCACGCACATTTTTAGGTTTTCATCTACAACGATTTAGAGCAGTGTCATTCATCAACGATTGCTTTCAGCATCCCAAATAAACCACCAACCTAAAAACTACAGAACAAATGATAACACCTCTCGAACACGTCAACATTCTCGACGTTTGTTTGCCACTACCATTAGGAGATTGTTTGCTTAAGCTTTAATTTCTCTAACAGGGGTGCCAGGCGTTCATTAATTTACCAAGTAATATCCGACGAAATTGTTAACCCTAATGAAAATCACCGTTAAAATAATAACCTCGACATTTGGAACGGTGGCGGAGAAAAGGAATATAAGATCTTGAGTAAACTTTGGGCGTAACAGGAGGCTTTTTTGTTAATTGGTAGCTTATTTGATGGTGGTAGGTAACAGTCAAGGACTTTAATTGATGCGGAACACTATTAAAAATATTGCGTAAGCGAGAGTGCTTTTATGTACACTTCATTATAATTAGCGTAACTAGGAAACGCCTGAAAAGTATGCATTCTAAACAGCAGTGAAAGCTGGATGGGATTTTGCGTGTATTCACATAACGTCGATGTTTTTTACCGAAGGCAACGGCTGAAGTTGTTAACCTGATTGATATTCAAGAACGGCGAGATGCATTATTTTAAAGTATTTGAAATATAACTCCTCAGTTATGTTAAAAATTGTTATAGAATGAAAGAATCAACTCCCTAATACGATAGCATGCTCTGAAACGATTGGCCA
This sequence comes from Platerodrilus igneus, assembly GCA_036346225.1. Classification (NCBI taxonomy): domain Eukaryota; kingdom Metazoa; phylum Arthropoda; class Insecta; order Coleoptera; family Lycidae; genus Platerodrilus; species Platerodrilus igneus. The sequence continues at coordinate 152,413 of JARFIW010001610.1, read as the reverse complement.
AGTCCCCATACACCTAAGACATTGTAGAAGAATGCAACCAACGATACTTCTAACTAACTGACTAATAGGCACTCAGCATGCAAACAAATATGCAATCAATAATGAACTCGTACAACACCCTTCGAATGTAAAAGAGAACCGTTCAAATGCACTATACAAACCAACCTCGGTATAAGATGGGCTTCAAAAGTTAGAGCAAAGCTCTTCTTTTTGTTCTTTCTCTAAGAAAACCACCAAACTTGTGACAAAAACTTGAGAATAGTACAAAATGGAAGGCAACAAGCACATCCTTCACTAAGAGTTTACCTTCAAATTATCTCATTGCGACCACCATATTCAACGGCATAAAATAAAGCAAACTCTCACAATACTACGGATAGGATCCCGTCTTAACACAGCTTGGACCTATTCCATTTCCAAAACCACGGCAATTATGACCACTTCCTAGAGCACGTGACATCAACGAGCACTCTTAAATTTCTACTAACTAAAGAAGTCGGCGTACGCCAGAGTTTGCTCACAAGACGTTTGAGACCGGCACTATAGAAATCTCGTCCAAGTAAATCTAACTCTTAAAGATGGTTGGCATTGCACTTTCGGAAATTATGAACAAACCCATATCCAATATGCACAACACAGCACAGTGCCGTGTGTCGATCGATCACCAAACCATATGGCGACTAACAGAAACGAAAAGATAAATATATTAGGAAGGGGTATTAAAAGTAGGAAGATGGAATCAGTTGGATGCAATAGCAGCTTCGAAGGTGAAGAGAAAAGAAGAGTTCGCACTGAGCAAAAGATGGTGGTCAAGATGAATAGAAAAGCGTTACTTAACTCACCAAAATAAAGTCAGTAATCCGTTGAAGGGGGTGTGGGTGGGTATCACTCTTATATGACAGGCGGTAGTCGTTGGGACTTAAGACAAGCTCGTCGATGGAAAAATAAGACGGAGAGAGATACAGTGGGTGATAAAAAAGTTAAGTTTTTGTAGAAGCACCCAATAAAAGAGATATAAATGTCCTCGAGTAAAAAGAACAAGAAGTCTGAAGGACCGTCTGCCTAGCAACAGATGCAGAAACAAAACCACGCCCTGCTGTTTTCAAAAGTAAGCATACTCAACCCAAAAGCATCAGTAAGATGTGGCCTGCCGAAAGGACCATCGATCATCTTTTGTGCACAAACGTTTCGTTTACGTCCTAATGTGATTATTCTGGTCTGTGACAAACCAATCGGCGCTACACTCACTCATATGTTAAACTCTCCTTTATTTTATGTCTAATGCTACATCGCATTGCACACGAATTATAAATCTGGCTCTCAGTTAGTTAGACAATTCTACATAAGGAAATGAGACAAGCTAAAGTTAAATAAAGTAACAGAAAATCCTGCAAATTAAATAAATAAAGATGTAATCAATGGTAGCTCTGTTTTGCAATTCATTTAACCACCACGATTTGTAAGAGGATAATAAAGTGAGCAATGTATTTAATATTGTAAGCATGCTTGATTTGCTTGTTAGCGAAGACCTTGTCACTGAAATTGACGTTGTCGATATTCAGATTCTCGAAGTTATTAAAACTAATTACATTTTTAGAAACTAAACACAAAAATAAAGCTGGAACTACTGGTATCAAAACATTAGTTGATAGTCATGATTCATCATCCAATTCTCAATCAAATAATAATCTATACATGTTTTCAAAGCGCTATGCTAATAGTAATAATAGTTATAAACAGAAAGTCAAATTTCAAAGATTTGCATCCGATACTCATTTTTTGATGACCCTAGTTCGTATTATTCATCTACTACAGCTGACAGTGTTGTAGATTTGGAAACGTCTAATGTTGGTAAAAACAAAACAAATGATAGGCTATTGAAGCAGCAAGAGAACATTCTAGACAAGGGTATCTGTCAAGTCAAATCCGTCGAATCATAGCAAATGTTCAAACAATTGCTTGCGACAATAGCGGCAAGGAATTTTCGAGTTTTACTGAAGGTTTTGGTAGTTTTATGAAACAAAGAGGTTGGTTACTTTCTTGCATAACTGAAGCCAAAATTAGAAGAAGAAAGATAAGCGGTGCGACGAGCAGGAGAACCAAAAGTTATAAATAGGGCTGGGTCGGCGTATCGATATATCGACACGTATCGATACGACTCCCGTATCGACCGCCCCGATACAGTGAAAAATAAATATCGATATATATATATATATATATATATATTGATATTCGACATATTAATACATATCGATATAGAATATGTATCGATATTCGATACGCAAAATCCCGTATCGCCCGCCCCTATATATATATATATATATATATATATATATATATTACTCATATTTAGACCAGGGTAGAAAATTAAATAATCACATCAAATAATTTTAATCACCGTGTATAAGGAATTTTATTAGATAATACGCTTTATTAAAAAACCGTGGAGAATAAAAATTCATTCGTTTCATTAAAAATAAGAGATTTAAATCATGTACAAGACGCTTTATATCAAAAGAAGCAGTATTAAAAAGCTCTACGTAAAGAAACAAAGAGAAATTACGTGCAAAATTTATATTAATTAACTCTATTTTAAGTAACCGGTATTAAACAAAACGTACAGATAATAATTAATATTTAGTTAGGATTCACTAAAATTTAAAGGGTATTAATTTTAATTGAAGTTAATTGAACCGTTAGTAACATATAATATCTATAAAACTTGTAAAACCCAATAAAATGCAAATCGTAGAGGGTTAGTTAGAAGTAGGATGTTTAAACACCTGCGTATTTTTAAAAAGCTCATTCTGCGTAAATGTTGCAGATAATTAATGGTTACAAAGAATCTTGGAGAAACCGTGGCTTAATATTCACGGGAAGGCGCGATACGGGGTTATTTAACCCAGATAGTCCACATGGACTGAAATAATCGATAATAAAGAATATCAATTTGCACTAATAAGAACAGGGTAGATAGAGACAGATAATATGCGCAAGACCGAGGCACATATAGTAAAAGGCGTGAGTAGAGCAACGTCATAGGGTTGCGATTGGTTGAAAGTAAAAGGCAAAATTTGAGAGGTAAAAATAACATTTCTGTATAAAATTCAATTAGTTATTTCCAGACGTTGCGTGCCGTGTTGAAATTTCTGAGATTTAACTGGGGCGAGTGCAAAATTCGTAAAAATCGCATGCCGGGCTGCGGAATTGGAACATAGCAGGCGAAATTCTTTAGAATTGTCCGTTTTGGAGACTCGACCGACAGACAGGCTAACCTCTATATATACCCAGGGGAATATGAACAAGCTCTCTTAGATCTTCGACTTGATTCAACGCGTTAAACAGTGCTTTTTAGTTTTCCGGTTTCGATTAAATAATTTTAAACAGTGCTCGAATATTTTTGTGATGTAAAACAGCTTGTTCTTTACGTGCTACAATAAATGTACTTTAGTGCACTTAGAAAAGAAGACACAAGGTAATAAAGTTAGTATCACTGTACCAATTAGTAAAATTTACAACGACAAATGAATACACAAAAGTAGGCAGTTTTGGCGTATATTGGTGAAAGAAGTATGAATTTCTTTGCTATTTTTCGGGGGTATTAATAATTAAATGGTGCATAAACGTGTCTGGATCCACAAAACAAGGTTCAGATATACACAGATGAGTTCCGGAAAAGCCCAGAAACAACTTTAAATAAATGGTGATGGAGAAAATTTTAAAAGCGTTGAGAATCAGAAACCGTAAATATAACCCAGTTGGAATGGTGTAATTAACAAAGGGACGATGTACATTGAAGCTACGAGTGCAGTACCTTCAGGTAAATTGTACTATTTTGTTCGAACTTTGATATTTTGGTGTGTGTTGAATAACTTTATAATTGATTTACTTAAAATGGATAGTATTGAAATTGTACTAACAATAATATTTTAATTTTAAGGTGAAATTTGCTTGTTTAAGTAGAAAGGGGTATTTAGTATTGATGTTCTGGATTATGATGAAAATTTGGGTATGTCTTTGAGCTCAATTAGACGAACCTGGTTAATTAACGTAAAGGGGTGGTAGATGCTCCCTTTGTACTCAGACTCCGGTCTGCATATATTGTTATAGTAATTAGTAGGCATCCTACAAGGACTTTAATTCTGGATGCGCATTAAAATGATAATAAATTTAATTTTGAAATTTTCTGATATTAAAATTTATGCGGAATTTTAATTTTGAAATTTTAATGTATTGTGAATATTGATGTAAATAGAGTTGACGTTGATGTTTGTGGTAGGAAAGTGTTTGTGTTTTTTTATGAATGAGGATGAAAGTTATCTAGAGGAGCAGCCGAGGCGATTAACGGAAGAAAGTCAATGGACCAACACAGTTAAGGTAATGAATAGCTTTTTGTAGGATTCACAGCATTCTTGACGCCCAATTCGTGAGGCTCGATTCGAAAAGCGGAGTACCCGGATTTTGTAGGTTTCACAGCAATATATATATATATATATATATATATATATCACACTTATGTCACAAATATTAAACTTGAAACTTTAATTATTTTGATAACAAACAATTTTAGGTGAAAGATCGCCCAACGTGGGGTGCCAAATAAAAATTGATATGATAACGCCGTACTCGGTGTAATGACGTTTTTATTTAACTCCACCGCTCTGTGTTCTCAAATCAAATTTAATTTTACTATTTTTATTATTATGCCACGGCTAGCCTTATTTAATCTACACAGAGTGCACAACGTTACGATGATCAATTTTTCTCTTCTCCACCCCTTTATGATTACCTATTTGTTTGAATTTATAAAACGAGGTCAATTATTTCCATATAATGAAAAGAAATATTATTTACAAGTTTTGAAATATATTAAAATACACCCTTTAATCAATCAATCAATATCGTATGTATCATTTATCCCAAAATTTATATGCATTGAATTCAATCTAAAGTCACCAAAAACTACCCTTTTTACCAAAGAAACCTGGAACGTTCTAGATCCCTTTATAATACATTACGTAAGTTTAACGTATGCAATGTTTGTTGTTGACTTTATCACAAGTTTATATAAAATGATTAAATTCAGTATTGAAATTGAATAAAAAAATATCTTAAAATTAAATAAATCTGACCTGCTACAGGTTGTTCGGGTTGTGGATCACACCCCTTTGTTGTCCTTTGTTTATCACTGCTCTGCTTAGTTGAACCCCTCGTTTTTCATAAATTACTTTGTGCTTCTTTATTTTATATGCCTTGAATCTCGCAACTCAAAATTGTACCAGAATTGTACCAAAATATAATTGTCAACGCTGATTTGAATTGTAATATTATATTGACCCAGATTTAAATTGTTCTTATCGACGCATACTTAAATTATTCAGAAATACACCACCAATTTCAATTATTCTCATCAACACATTTAAATTATTATATTTATCCACACATTTGAATTATTATTCTCATCAACCATTCAAAACCCTATTATTATTAATATTTAGTTTAAATAAATTACATCAATTTCTACTCACGTTAAACGGCAAAACAAGTCTTCATAATTGTAGCACTATTATCACTTGATATTTTTATTAAATATTAAAATACGCGTGACTTTTTGATTAGCAGTGGCGCAGCTTCGCCCTGCCAGAGTTTTAAACTGACCCGTCTTATCATTGCTCTGTGTTAATATATGGTCATCCCACTTACGTGTGGGCTGGGTTTTCAACAAGTCTTGTAGATATCTCAACCAACCAGGTCTTTGTATTTCCTGCATTTGAAGTTGTATCTGATGTAATTTATTTGGTTTTCCGTGTAATATCTATTTGCTATTGATACATCGTTATCTTGACCATACGTTGTTTTGTGTAGATATCGCCTTTTTAATATTGTACAAAATAAATGATGTAACTCTAATTCTGTATACAGAGTGTTGAATGCTTGCTATTTACATACTGTATGAATTGCCTGTTCTTCTGTTAAATACGCGTTCTATTGTTCTAGGATATGCTTCCTTGCATCGCTTAAAGCTAATTATGGTCTATATACAGAGTGTTAAATGTTTACTATTTACATAATATACGAATTACTTAATTTTCTGCCAAATAAATGCAGTTTTCTGATTCCTATCGCAACTTATGGTTACTACACGACCCTTGTTACTCAATACACCCCTAAACAACCCCTTATCACAGAATTATATATATATATATATATATATGTACTGCTATGTATCGATACGCAACGATACGAATGAATACGTAGCGATATGTATTGATACGCACCGATATGCATCGATACGCATCGATACGCGTCGATACGCGTCGATACGTATCGATACGTATCGATACGTATCGATACGCATCGATACGCATCGATACATATCGATAGGCATTGATACGTATCGATACGCATCGATACGTACCGATACGCATCGATATATCGATACATATCGATATAGAATATGTATCGATATTTGATACGTAAAATCCCGTATCGCCCACCCCTAGTTTATAAATATTTGGTATCGTAGAAACACCGAGTAATTGAAGTTTGTCAGCAACTTCTCTTACATACTCTCGTGATTTCACAAATTTATCTTCCGAACTAAGAAACGTATCATTTCTACACGAGATATTTGTGCAAGATCAATTACCTGCATACAATAAGAGAGAAACTATAGTGTCTGTAAAAGTCTTGCGAGACATTTTCAGAAAAGAGCTTGGGTTTTCATTTACCCATAAAATACAAATGCGCAATGTGTAAGATGAGATGTGATTCTAATTTCAACTGTACAGACGAGAATCAAATATCAGCCAACAAAGAACACGTCGCTGACAAGAATATAATAAAACGTAACTCCTTACTGAACAAAATAAATCAAAACAAAATGATCCTTTTATCTGTGCCAGTTTCGACCTACAGAAGGTGCTAAATATAAATACTTCTACGGGAATAATGTGCTGCTATACTATTCAAGAACGTACTCAATCTAAAACGAAACGGTTTACGAAAGCAGTAAAAAAATGGTTTTTGCCTCATTTGGAGAGAATCTGATGCAAACCGTGGATGCAATGAGATTTGTAATATTTTATATAAATCCTTGAAAGAGTTCTGGAATACTAGAACGGATAGAATGGCTTAAGTGTGCTATGTACACTGACGTAGCCGAACGAAAACGTAAATACCAGGCTAACTATCAACCGCGGAGAGTGGAGGGGGACTGCTTTACCTAAATACCAAAAAAAAATAAAAGAAATCTAAAGCACATCGCCCACGATTATCTATTAACAAATAAAAAAGTTTAATACATAATTCGGTACAAACAAGCGAACGCAATAAAATAAGCGTTATCATTTCACCGCCAACAATTATATTACACGGACTAATTGGATAGTGGATCCACGAAGTGCACATTTCGCGACTAACATGTAGTAAAACTCACTAAAAAAAGGAAAATTAATGCTTAAAATTTTTCAATCGCAAGTATGTTAAATTTAGGTATTAAATGTAAATTTACTCCTTAGCAAGTATGCTAAATTTTAAAATATTAAATGTAAATTTAGGTTTTCTATCTAGTACAGGTGTCAATCTTAAGCATTAAATACACCCCACGTTGTAGCAAGAATTAACGACGTATACCCTGAAGCACCAGCGCAACCAGCTGTTCAACAAGTATGGTGGACTGGTTTTACACCATCCACCGTTGATAAATAAAAATCCTTGACATGCATAACAGAACACAAGGCACATAGCTCTCTGCGTCGGGATACTTAACTTGCCCACCGCCGGGAGGGAGAAACTCAGCATAACCACGTAGCTACTATCGTAACTATAGCAACTGGTCCACGACAACGAACAGATGGGCTACACCCACAAAGAAGGCCTTTGGTCTCCAGCAAAAAAAAGCAATACACGTAAGACATCTCTAATTAGTAGAACAACAATAAACGTGCATTCCTTTTAAAGTGATAGAACGAGTAATGTAGAACATATTTCGTCGCACGGGCTGCAGAACCCAAGTCAGAGTGAATTTAAATGACACCAATTCTAAATCGAAACATCCGTGTTATCGAAACGCGATCGAAACTGAAAAATACAGTTTTGCCGGAGAATACTGCTCGACCTTATTTCAACAAGTCGTTACTTTGGCACAATAGGGAAAACCCATTATACGCGGTTGTAATGTTGAACAAATTGAAGGTTACCTAAAACTCGGATATGAACTATTTAATTATAGCATAATAAATTTTACGTTTCCAAGCAAATAGATTTAAATTGAGGAATTATTCGAAAGCGTATTTATTGCAGAAAAATAAAATATACAGGATGTAAACTATTTGATTGTAGCCTAAACTTGTCGTTTTTAAAGCAAAAGAGATTTGAATTGAAAATTATTGGACCGCGTATTGATTATTAACCGATAAAAATGTACGAGATGTTTAAAATAAATAAATCCCCCCCCCCCAACAAAATTAAAAGGCCGGGGTGGGAAAGCCAAATTAATGAAGCGGGCAACACCAAACAACGAGAAAAAAGAGAAACCCAAACAAACCAAAAGAAAATTCGCTTGAAACTAAAGGAAAATTCGTTACGAAAACAACAACAAAGAAAAGAAAAAAGAGAAAGAGAAAAAATGAAACCCCAAAATAGCAACAAAACCGACGACAGAAGATTCCGGATAGAAAATAAAACAACAACAGACACCAAACAAAAATCCGGCTCGAAAGAACAGTAATAGAAATAATAGAACTCCAAACAAAAAAATCTAAAAACAAAAAAAATAATTAACATGTAACATCAACGGACGGGAACCAGGAGCAAGAAAAAAAAAATAAAGAAAAGAGGAAAAAGGGAAAATGAGTAACAAACAATGAAAGAGGACTAAGGTGGAACGGCCTCGGCACTGCGGAGTTGTCAACGGACGGATGTTTCGCAAAAGAGAAACAGAAAAGGTTATCAACCTCACAAGAAGAAACGAAACGAGGAAGAAAACCAACAGTGGCAACCGACACAGAAATCAAAGGTCAAGTCTCAAGTAAACAAAGGGACAACAAAGGAGAACGCAAAAAAGAGAGGAGGAATGCTGGTAAAAGAAACGATGTACTATAAACTGTGGTACCGAAGAATCGCAGCAAACGAAAAACCAAAGAAAAGAAATGCTGACTAGTCCTAAAGTCGACTAAGTCGTGTTTTCCAAAGAAAGAAAACGGACTTGAAAGCATCTACCACAGGAGCGGATGGACGAAACACAATCGGATGGGGGACCGACAGCAAAGAAAACCAGCAACAGGATAGGGAAAGGAATGTGGAACGAAAGGAGCGAGAGAAAAAAAGAAGAAGAAAAACAAAAAGAATAACACCAAGCACCAAGTACAAAACCAAAAAAAAACTAAGAATCGTACGAAAGAAAATAAAACAAAATCTCAGTGTAGTTATGTATGAGTATATGTGTGCGTGTGCGTGCGGATGTGTGTATGTGTGTGTGTGTGTGTGTGTGTGTGTAAGATGGATGTGTATATATTATGCGTGTATAAAGTGTGCGTGTGTTGGACCGCTGTAGTCGCCTCTTACGACATGCAGGTCGTACCATGGGGCTATTCTATTTCCGGGCCCACACGGGTGAAAGAAAAAGCAATAAAACAAAAGAAAATCTAGCAAAACAGGAAAGTAAAAAGAATTCGTAACGTCCAAAAATGAAATCCTAAGAGGAAAGCAAAGTCGGCATAAGAATCTGGGGCATGAGGACTAGATATTGGGTTTAAGACGTTTACGCCGCCTGAAAGAGAACGAAACGAAATGAAGGACCGCAAAATTTCGTCGACCATCACCTTCAGGTTCGGAATCGGAATAAACAAATTTCTGCCTTTTATGGGCAGTTTTCCGCAAAACATGGACGGCAGGGGGGGTTGTAGTAGTGGTAGCACGTGATGTAGGAGGTGGCGATGGTAGTTTAGGGAACTCGAAACGAGTTGAGGAAGAAAGTTGTTTGTGGTTAGGATGGGAGGTAAGAAAGTCGACGGTAGAAAAGAAAGCGTCATGGGTTTTCAGAGTATCCACGGTAGAAAGAAAAAAATATTGGCTGTACGAGAATTAACCTGACGAAGAGAAACACAAGCGGAGCACACTTCAGTTACGTTAACTAGAAGGATAGAAGTAAATAAAATTTCAACGACGTTAGATAAAGGACTAGAATCGCAGTTAGGGCAGAAAACAGCATTGGCTGTAGTAATATCAACCTTAGGAAAAGGAGCAGAAACAAGTTGCATTATGTCAGCATGAGAAAAATGAGTAAGAGTAGGTAACGAAACAGGATCAGATAAAACTTGGACCACTACAGTAGCAGCAACAGACACTAAAGATACAGGTTCATGAATTTCAACAGGACCTTTGCTGACTAAATTAGAAATTATCGTCACCTCAGCGACATGTATGCTTGCAGACACGATAGGAATTTCTTGGGTAGAATCGTTTAAGAAAGCGGGAACAAACTCGTGAGAAGCACAGTTCGTGGTGAGAGTGAATAAGTAGGACGAACAGAAGGAGGAGTAGAATAGGATGTAGAACTAGAGATGGAAGAAATTTTGTTCGAAGCTATATTTGCCGAAGAAGGATATGTTTCGATAGTAGGAGCCGGATGACCTGGATGAGGGACAGAAGAGAACGTAGAGTGAGAAGCAGAAGAAATTAGGCAGTTAGAGGTGAGGACAGTTTTTGAAGTATGATTCGAAAACCTATTAGGAGTAGGATGACAATGTGGACAGTTGCGGCGAGAAACTTTCTAATGTCCGCAACCATAACAATGGAGTACTTGAGGACGAATACAACGTGTCGAAACATGACCAGGTTTGTCGTCAATTAAAGTATATAACCTGACGGGTAGAAGCAGAATTTGGAAGGGGAACAGTAGAACGTACAGAAGAAGTATCGAATCTACTTATAGGCGTCGGAGAAATCTTAATAACTTGGTAATGCGAAGCAAAAGTATTTTCCTCATTAGTAACAAACTTATACGCAAAATCCGGGAGTTCAAAATGTTGAATCAGTAAATTAGACAACGCCTTCCAGTCAGAAAACCAATGCCGATAAGCACGATATATCTTTACTATTTACATAATATACGAATGACTTAATTTTCTGCCAAATAAATGCAGTTTTCTGATTCCTATCGCAATTTATGGTTACTACATGACCCTTGTTACTCAATACACCCCTAAACGCATCGATACGCATCGATACATATCGATAGGCATTGATACGTATCGATACGCATCGATACGTACCGATACGCATCGATATATCGATACATATCGATATAGAATATGTATCGATATTTGATACGTAAAATCCCGTATCGCCCACCCCTAGTTTATAAATATTTGGTATCGTAGAAACACCGAGTAATTGAAGTTTGTCAGCAACTTCTCTTACATACTCTCGTGATTTCACAAATTTATCTTCCGAACTAAGAAACGTATCATTTCTACACGAGATATTTGTGCAAGATCAATTACCTGCATACAATAAAAGAGAAACTATAGTGTCTGTAAAAGTCTTCCGAGACATTTTCAGAAAAAAACTTGGGTTTTCAGTTACCCATAAAATACAAATGCGCAATGTGTAAGATATGTGATTCTAATTTCAACTGTACAGACGAGAATCAAATATTACCCAACGAAGAACACGTCGCTGACAAGAATATAATAAAACGTAACTCCTTACTGAACAAAATAAATCAAAACAAAATGATCATTTTATCTGTGCCAGTTTCGACCTACAGAAGGTGCTAAATATAAATACTTCAACGGGAATAATGTGCTGCTATACTATTCAAGAACGTACTCAATCTAAAACGAAACGGTTTACGAAAGCAGTAAAAATGGTTTTTGCCGCATTTGGAGAGAATCTGATGCAAACCGTGGATGCAATGAGATTTGTAATATTTTATATAAATCCTTGAAAGAGTTCTGGGATACTAGAACAGATAGAATGGCTTAAGTGTGCTATGTACACTGACGTAGCCAGACGAAAACGTAAATACCAGGCTAACTATCAACCGCGGGGAGTGGAGGGGGGGCTGCTTTACCTAAATACCAAAAAAACATAAAAGAAACCTAAAGCACATAGCCCACGATTATCTATTAACAAATAAAAAAAATTAAATACATAATTCGGTACAAACAAGCGAACGCAATAAAATAAGCGTTATGATTTCACCGCCAACAATTATATTACATGGACAAATTGGATAGTGTATACACCAAGTGCGCATTTTGCGACTAACATGTAGTAAAACTTAGTAAAAAAAGAAAAATTAATGCTTAAAATTTTTCAATCGCAAGTATGTTAAATTTAGGTATTAAATGTAAATTTAGTCCCTAGCAAGTATGTTAAATTTTGAAGTATTACATTTTGTTCAAAAATTGTCACATCTATCGACACCTCTCTTTTTTGGTTTAGTGACTATGGTGTTAAGTTTGAAATCTTTTGGTATCTCGTCTATCTCATACATATAGCTGACAAGTTGGAAGAAATGTTTTGTTACTGCTTATCCAGTAGCTTTTAGAGTTTTTCTTGCATTTTATCTGTATCGGTGCCTGATTATTTTCCAGACTCCTTAATACTAGTTTGAACTCGCTTCTAAGAATAGGTTTATCCCAAATAATCCTTTCCAATAACTCTTTCCTGTTCTAGTTCTTCTAGTTTTGACCCTGTACATAAATCCCCTACGTATTTTTGCCACCTGACTTTCTCTACATTTCCTAGAATACCTCTTCCTGCGCTTCTTATACTTTTGCTATACCGCTTTATATCCTTAAAATTCATTCTAATTAGTTTGTGTGCTTCGCCTGTTTTTCCAATTTCCATCTTAATTTGTTACTCTGCATTTTTTCCCGATCCACTGTTCTTTAGCGTTCTAGCATTTTCGAATAATTTTCTAATCTCGGGGTTTGTATTTTTGTTTCACTGCTTCGTCTGATCTGTTTATGTATTTTCGCCATTCTTCTATTAAAATTAAAATATCATTTGTCACCCATAGTTTTTTATTTTATTTTTGTTTATACCCCAGAAAGTGTCTGACAGCAATATCTATGCTGGATAATGCTATTCCATTCTACTTCTACTTCCAGAGTATCAGAAACTTTCCCGAGGTTTTTCAACAATTTGTTACACCTTTTCCTAAACCTTTTGTTGGTATCTTCATCTTTTAGTTTCACAAGGTCAAAGGGCCTTTTTCCTTTCCTTTTTCAAATTTTTAAATTTCAGCGCGGTTTCATAATTACTGATTTGGTCAGTGTTTATCTGCTTCCCGGTAACTTCTACAATCATTTACTTGATTTCTATGCCGTTGTCTAACAAGAGTGTAATCTATTTTATATCTTCCTATGTCTTGATACGGTATTCCGTGTGGACAAGAAAGAAAGCAAGGTAAGTAGTACACACCGATTACCACAACAAAACAACGAAAGGAAGAATGCCGTGCTAACTAAAAAGCCGCTTCGATTTTGTTTCGCTTAATTTGTGCTCCGAGTTTGTTTTAGTTAATTTTTTACTCCGATTTTTTTTTATCGTTAGTGCCTAAGTTCCTACGTTACCCACATTTATGGATCTGATACTAATTATGTTTTTTTCTCTTACGCTCGAACTAGTATTTATTTCTTTCCGTTATTTCTTGTGTGGGTTCGATCTTCTTAAATTTTAGTTTTGTTTTCTTCCCTAATCGCTCAATATTATCAGTTGCTTAATTTCAGATTATTCGATTTGTGTTTTCGCCAACAATCCTAGTCCATTGAAAACGCTGGCGCACAAGATTTTTCTTTTTTTTTCCTTCCCTCTCGGTACATTTTGTTCTCCTCGTCAAGTCTAGAGTTTTTTTTCTCCGATTTTTCTTTTATTCTACAGCCATATTCTAATTTCTATTTTGTTGTTTCGCTTCCATTGGTATTACCGAAGTTTTCCGTCGGACATGTTTTAGATTGCCCTGTATTTGCAATAATTTCCTTTTGCTTCTATTGAGTTACGGTTAGTCTTTATTTAGTTACTTTCTACCAATTTCTTTCTTGTTCGTATTTAAAATGACTTCTTTTTCGGCTTCGTACCACGGTCTACCTGTGTGGGAGTGGAACTTGAAATTTTCTGGTGTCCCGCACACTCTTACTGTACATGATTTTTTGAGACGAGTCGAAAAACTCCGACGAACTCACAATGTGTCGGAATTGCAGTTATCTGAGTCTGCAGTGGACTTGTTCGATGCTAAAGCGTTACTTTGGTATCGTGGTTATCGGCATAGGTTTTATGACTGGAAATCGTTGTCTAACTTACTGATTCAACATTTTGAACTCCCGGATTTTGCGTATAAGTTTTTTACTAATGAGGAAAATACTTTTGCTTCACATTACCAAGTTATTAAGATTTCTCCGACGCCTATAAGTAGATTCGATACTTCTTCCGTACGTTCTACTGTTCTCCTTCCAAATTCTGCTTCTACCCGTCAGGTTATCTACTTTAATTGACGACAAACCTGGTCATGTTTCGACACGTTGTATTCGTCCTCAAGTATTCCATTGTTATGGTTGCGGACATCAGAAAGTTTCTCGCCGCAACTGTCCACATTGTCATCCTACTCCTAATAGGTTTTCGAATCATACTTCAAAAACTGTCCTCACCTCTAGCTGCCTAATTTCTTCTGCTTCTCACTCTACGTTCTCTTATGTCCCTCATCCAGGTCATCCGGCTCCTACTATCGAAACATATCCTTCTTCGGCAAATATAGCTTCGAACAAAATTTCTTCCATCTCTAGTTCTACATCCTATTCTACTCCTCCTTCTGTTCGTCCTACTTATTCACTCTCACTCCGAACTGTGCTTCTCACGTGTTTGTTCCCGCTTTCTTAAACGATTCTACCCAAGAAATTCCTATCGTGTCTGCAAGCATACATGTCGCTGAGGTGACGATAATTTCTAATTTAGTCAGCAAAGGTCCTGTTGAAATTCATGAACCTGTATCTTTAGTGTCTGTTGCTGCTGCTGTCGTGGTCCAAGTTTTATCTGATCCTGTTTCGTTACCTACTCTTACTCATTTTTCTCATGCTGCCAAATGCAACTTGTTTCTGCTCCTTTTCCTAAGGTTGATATTACTACAGACCAATGCTGTTTTCTGCCCTAACTGTGATTCTAGTCCTTTATCTAACGTCGTTGAAATTTTATTTACTTCTATCCTTTTAGTTAACGTAACTGAAGTGTGCTCCGCTTGTGTTTCTCTTCGTCAGGTTGATTCTCGTACAGCCAATATTTTTTTCTTTCTACCGTGGATACTCTGAAAACTCATGACGCTTTCTTTTCTACCGTTGACTTTCTTACCTCCCATCCTAACCACAAACAACTTTCTTCCTCAACTCGTTTCGAGTTCCCTAAACTACCATTGCCACCTCCTACATCGCGTGCTTACCACTACTACACCCCCTGCCGTCCATGTTTTGCGGAAAACTGCCCATAAAAGGCAGAAATTTGTTTCTTCCGATTCCGAACCTGAAGGTGATGGTCGACGAAATTCTGCTGTCTTTCATCTCGTTTCGTTCTCTTTCAGGCGGCGTAAACGCCTTAAGCCCAATATCTAGTCCTCATGCCCCAGATTCTTATGCCGACTTTGCTTTCCTTAGGACTTGATTTTTGGACGTTACGATTTCTTTTTACTTTTCTGTTTTGCTAGGTTTTCTTTTGTTTTATTGCTTTTTCTTTCACCCGTGTGGGTCCGGAAATATAATAGCTCCATGGTACGACCTGCATGTCGTAAGAGGCGACTACAGCGGTCCAACACACGCACACTTTATACACGCATAACATATACACACCCATCTTACACACCCACACACACACACACACACCCGCACGCACACGCACACATATACTCATACATAACTACACTGAGATTTTGTTTTATTATCTTTCGTACGATTCTTAGTTTTTTTTTGGTTTTGTACTTGGTGCTTGGTATTATTGTTTTTGTTTTTTTTCTTCTTTTTTTCTCTCGCTCCTTTCGTTCCACATTCCTTTTCCTATCCTGTTGCTGGTTTTCTTTGCTGTCGGTCCCCCATCCGATTGTGTTTCGTCCATCCGCTTCTGTGGTAGATGCTTTCAAGTCCGTTTTCTTTCTTCGGAAAACACGACTTAGTCGACTTTAGGACTAGTCAGCATTTCTTTTCTTTGGTTTTTCGTTTGCTGCGATTCTTCGGTACCACAGTTTATAGTACATCGTTTCTTTTACCAGCATTCCTCCTCTCTTCTTTGCGTTCTCCTTTGTTGTCCCTTTGTTTACTTGAGACTTGACCTTTGATTCCTGTGTCCGTTGCCACTGTTGGTTTTCTTCCTCGTTTTGTTTCTTCTTGTGAGGTTGATAACCTTTTCTGTTTCTCTTTTGCGAAACATCCGTCCGTTGACGACTCCGCAGTGCCGAGGCCGTTTCACCTTAGTCCTCTTTCATTGTTTGTTACTCATTTTCCCTTTTTCCTCTTTTCTTTATTTTTCTTTTCTTGCTCCTGGTTCCCGTCCGATGATGTTACATGTTAATTATTTTTTTTTGTTTGGAGTTCTATTATTTTTATTACTGTTCCTTTCTATCCAGAATCTTCTGTGGTCGGTCTTGTTGCTATTTTGGGGTTTCCTTTTTTCAATTTCTCTTTTTCTTTTCTTTGTTGTTGTTTTCGTAACGAATTTTCCTTTAGTTTCAAGCGAATTTTCTTTTGGTTTGTTTGGCTTTCTCTTTTTTCTCGTTGTTTGGTGTTGCCCGCTTCATTAATTTGGCTTTCCTACCTCGGCCTTTTAATTTTGTTGGGGGATTTGTTTATTTTGAACATCTCGTACATTTTTACCGGTTAATAATCAATACGCGATCCAATAATTTTCAATTCAAATCTCTTTTGCTTTAAAAACGACAAGTTTAGGCTACAATCAAATAGTTTAACACTTAAGTTTAACACCTGTACTAGATGGAAAACCTAAATTTACATTTAATATTTCAAAAATTTAACATACTTGCTAGGGAGTAAATTTACATTTAATACCTAAATTTAACATACTTGCGATTGAAAAATTTTAAGCATTAATTTTTCTTTTTTTACTAAGTTTTACTACATGTTAGTCGCAAAATGCGCACTTGGTGTATACACTATCCAATTTGTCCATGTAATATAATTGTTGGCGGTGAAATCATAACGCTTATTTTATTGCGTTCGCTTGTTTGTACCGAATTATGTATTTAATTTTTTTTATTTGTTAATAGATAATCGTGGGCTATGTGCTTTAGGTTTCTTTTATGTTTTTTTGGTATTTAGGTAAAGCAGCCCCCCCTCCACTCCCCGCGGTTGATAGTTAGCCTGGTATTTACGTTTTCGTCTGGCTACGTCAGTGTACATAGCACACTTAAGCCATTCTATCTGTTCTAGTATCCCAGAACTCTTTCAAGGATTTATATAAAATATTACAAATCTCATTGCATCCACGGTTTGCATCAGATTCTCTCCAAATGCGGCAAAAACCATTTTTTTACTGCTTTCGTAAACCGTTTCGTTTTAGATTGAGTACGTTCTTGAATAGTATAGCAGCACATTATTCCGTAGAAGTATTTATATTTAGCACCTTCTGTAGGTCGAAACTGGCACAGATAAAAGGATCATTTTGTTTTGATTTATTTTGTTCAGTAAGGAGTTACGCTTTACTTATATTCTTGTCAGCGACGTGTTCTTTGTTGGCTGATATTTGATTCTCGTCTGTACAGTTGAAATTAGAATCACATCTCATCTTACACATTGCGCATTTGTATTTTATGGGTAAATGAAAACCCAAGCTCTTTTCTGAAAATGTCTCGGAAGACTTTTACAGACACTATAGTTTTTCTCTTATTGTATGCAGGTAATTGATCTGGCACAAATATCTCGTGTAGAAATGCTACGTTTCTTAGTTCGGAAGATAAATTTGTGAAATCACGAGAGTATGTAAGATAAGTTGCTGTCAAACTTCAATTACTCGGTGTTTCTACGATACCAAGTATTTATAACTTTTGGTTCTCCTGCTCGTCGCACCGCTTAGCTTTCTTCTTCTATTTTTGGCTTCAGTTAAGCAAGAAAGTAACCAACCTCTTTGTTTCATAAAACTACCAAAATCCTCAGTAAAACTTGAAAATTGCATGCCGCTGTTGTCGCAAGCAATTGTCTAGAATGTTCTCTTGGTGCTTCAATAGCCTATCATTTGTTTTGTTTTTACCAACATTAGACGTTTCCAAATCTACAACACTGTCAGCTGTAGTAGATGAATAATACGAACTAGGGTCATCAAAAAATGAGTATCGGATGCAAATCTTTGAAATTTGACTTTCTGTTTATAACTATTATTACTATTAGCATAGCGCTTTGAAAACATGTATAAATTACTATTTGATTGAGAATTAGATGATGAATCATGGCTATCAACTAATGTTTTGATACCAGTAGTTCCAGCTTTATTTTTGTGTTTAGTTTCTAAAAATGTAATTAGTTTTAATAACTTCGAGAATCTGAATATCAACAACGTCAATTTCAGTGACAAGGGCCTCGTCAACAAGCAAATCAGGCATGCTTTCAATATTAAATACAGCGCCCACTTTATTATTTTCTTGCAAATCGTGGTGGTTAAATGAATTTGCAAAACAGAGCTACCATTGATTACATCTTTGTTTATTTAATTTGCAGGATTTTCTGTTGCTTTATTTAACTTTAGCTTGTCTCATTTCTTTATGTAGAATTGTCTAACTAACTGAGAGCCAGGTTTATAATTCGTGTGCAATGCGATATAGCCATAGACATAAAATAAAGGAGAGTTTAACATATGAGTGAGTGTGTAACATACTGTTTTAGTACAGTCGGTTGTGTAAAAATAACTCTCTTTTATTTCTCAAATTGGCTTATTTTCTAGTTTAATTTTAGCGTCCCAATTATTAGAATAATGGTTTTGTAGTATAAATATGTTTGCGATTTTAAACGGCTTCAAAAGCTCCGTTCCCAAGTAGCCAGAGCAGGGTTCTTGGAAAATATAATCCAAAAATTTAATTAACATTCCCAAGGTACAAACTCTACTTGGAAGGCACTTAACGTGTCAGATTAGTAGTATCTACTAATAGATGTCAATCAAGTAACTAAGACCCTAGTTATGTATAAAGCAGCCCGAGTTGTCTGAATAATTTTCAATTAGTTTGGGTACTTAACTAAAATTATAGTTTCGGAGTTTTCTTGTGAGGGAGATTTTAGTTATCCTAAAGCAATTGTTAGTTTTAAGTAACTTTTAAAATTTATGACAGGCATAACTTTTTCGATTATGAGAGCTAAACTGGACTGGGTATTTTTCAATTAACTTAAAGGTATATAAGGAATTCAGCGTGGGATGGAAAGGGCTTTTTTATTTTGATACTTCCGACAGACAGGGTTTATTTCTGTACTTCTGAAAGTAAAGTGATGTATGTTTTTTTAATTTTATTCTGAGTAAGTACTTTCCCAGTTATTAAAACAGAGTGTATGGTATTTTTTTAAATAATGAACTCAAGGGTTGTGTTATGAAGTAGGTATCCGTATTTGTTTAACTATTGTGCCTACGTTCTGTAAAAATACCGACGTTCAGATTATAGCTCTGAGTTTGGGCTTAAGTTGAACACGTTGAAATTTTATTCCCTGTGTATTTATTTAGGCAAACAGGGAGGCTTCAGCAGGGTACACCGCTTCATTGTTATTTCGACGGTAGTCTGGGGGCTCACGCAATAGCTTAGCAACGAAACCTACCTGATTACGCAATTTTCAGGTCGGGTATAGTAGTAAAGGACCCCCGTAGTGATAATCTTTGTTGTACTTGAACGAGTTCCGTTACAGTAATAGTTGACTGGTGAAAAGGTCGTTTCATGTTCCGTTAGTTAGAGACACCCTTGTTAACTGAGAGCGTGGGTCCCAGTAGGTAACTTTATTAGAATACTGTATATATAATTAATTATTGTATTTGGGTGTTTGAGCCCGAAATTGTTTCTTATATCCTTAAAAAGTAGACTAGTCCTAAGGAATTTAGACATTAATTTTGTTTAATCATATAGTGTTTAGCTAGCCGGGGACTATAAAGCTCCACAGTAGTGCAGTGTTAAAAGTTTCTGCGTGCGTATTTTTGACAATCTTTTCCCATTATCAAGAACAAAGTGCAACGAGTGATAATCCCTTGATAAGGTCCGTAAGCCTTCCCCTCCGTTACGGTGACACCCTATTGTATATAACGGCAAATATTGTATATATTTTGTACTCATATGTCATTAGGTTAAGGTTTAATTAGTTGTACAGTTAATAAAACAATCTAAATTTATATCTTAGTGTGTTGTAGCTTAATGAACCTCACCCTCTCAGTGACTGTAGCAAGCTTGCGAGGCAATGTTCCAAAACGTTTGGGTACTTTAGATTTAGGGGTCATGCCCTATTATTTTATTGTTAATTGGATACCCTCACGAGGCAGGAATGTATATTTAGTTACAAGTGTAGCGCCGATTGGTTTGTCACGGACAAGAATAATTACATTAGGATGTAAACGAAGCGTTTGTGCACAAAAGATGATCGATGGTCCCTTCGGCACCCACATCTTACAGATGGACTTGATTGACAGCTACAAGTGTTTTCCATATAAGGGCTATTTATATTACAGTAAGAAATTTCGAGAATGTTATTTGCATATTGTTGTATGTTCTCGAATAGAATATAAATTGCTGTGATGAGGGCTAGTCCATTAAGATCTGATCACAGCTTTGATTACAATATATTCTAATTTAAAGCTTTGAAGATGTGGTATAAATTACTGTTGATATAAATTACTCTTAATATAAATTATTTTATTTGATATAAATTACTTTATTTGATATAAATTAAAAATTAGTGCTTGGATAGTTGATAAAACATGTAATGAAGTCACAATCAAAACAATTAAATGCCGATAAACCACCCCACATACCAAGACCAATTAATTTGAAGATAAGTATTGACTTTGAGTATTGAGTATTGACTTAATATAAGATTCGCAAACTTGCACTGATATGTGTGAAATGGTGCCTAAGTTTTGAGTCAATAATTTTAATGTTACCTGTAAAGCAATTTTTCTTGTCACATATGACAATTTGCCTGATACAATATTTTGCTTAGGTTTTTTGCTTGGTGTTTTTTATATAATTGGTCGGTACGACAATATTAAAATTAAATTTACTCTATTTGGGATGTACTCACTTGTGATCTTCTGCGGGGATATATACAGTTACCTCTTGCCTAGCCAAGCTGAAAAACGCTTACAATATTTTGTCAAAAACCAGTCGATGCTTGAATAAAATCTTCCAAAAACAGCACTCTTTTTCTATGAATAATAAATAACGGTTTTGATACGTGTATACAAGATTAAGTCCATAGTATGTTAAAAGAATATCTTTATGATCAACTCAAAGTATGAAAAAATATATTTAAGCTAGTTTTGTCACGTTCGTAAGTGCACTGATCAAAATTATTCAGCATAAATTGTTAGTGGTACGTCAGTGCTCTTTAGTGTTTCATTGAACAATCTCCCGCTTTTTAAAAGCACTAACAAAAATTACTCGGCCATCACACAATTTTTTTGTCGGTGATTTGTAGTGCGCAATAAGGAAATGTTATTTCGTCCAGCCGTTTAAAAAAATGCGATTTTCAAAAGTAAGTGTTAGCTTCACGTTTTATTAGAGACACTAAACAAATGACGTTAGAACTTCTGTGTATACAAGAGCCTTATACATTTAATAGTAAAAGTAATAGGAATGCCTGTAAGAATGAGAACAATCTGTCACGGAGAGAAACCGATAGCAGTATTAGTAAGATTCAATTAGGACATAACCCTAAAATCCAAAAGCATTGTAATATTCATGGTATATGAGTTCATTTAGGATCCAAAGCAATAGGGAATTGGATACTGACAAACATATATTGTCAATTTTCAGATAATATCTAACCACATCTTGCTAATTTAAAAACAGTGCTAGATTGCAATAATCTGCCTACTATCATAATGGTAGATGCTACTGCAGTTTCCATTTTGGTACATCAGGCAGACTGACTACAGAGGTGTAACAATAGAGAAGGTAATCAATCTACTTCAAACAGAAGAAAAAAACGAACAGGTTAACCCGTATACCTACTAGAATATGTTAATGAGCTCACGAACATGCACACAAACTATAATTATATCAGGCAGAATCTTTTTAAAAAAATATTCATGTAATTTGCTTTCTTAAAATTTTTCAGAAAATGTTACTAAAGAATAATTGTGTGCTCATCTCTAAAACACAAAGAAAAGTGAAACAATGCCAATAATGACCTTTTATCAAATTTTAGATACCAGCCTTCTTTCAAACAAGAAGACAAAGCAGTGCTATATGGAAGACTTGTATTATCAATGTGCAATAAAATATGATTTAATGAATAAAAGCCAGACTTCAAATAGGGAAAGAACACGGAGTAAAGTGTGTTGCGTAGTTTAGAGGTATTATGAATTTAAAATAACCAAAAATAGTAATTGAAGCACTAATTTACAATTATGTAGAAAAATTTAGTATTACGTAAATTGAAAGTAACAAAAGTAATTCTATACATTGATGCTGACTTGGGTATTTAAATAAAATAAAAAAATTCGTTATGAAAATCTTCACGTCTAACGTACATTTCTTCACAAATTGCTTTGTATAAATGCGCAGTGTATACAAACTACTTGATCAATTTCTAAGCTATCACTGTTTTGACATAACAAATACTAAATTTTATGAAAATAGTAATGATTTATTTCAATAGCGCTATTTAGCGGTCATTTGTAAGGTTTTTGTAAAAAGATCAAAATATTCCACAAAAATTGTATAATCATGTAATAGCACTACCTTTGTCACAGTTGGGAAAACTTAGAAGCTGGGTTTGCCGGGTAAGCTTAATACAGCTTTTAGTTCAAATTAATCTGGGATTGATTTTTTCTTGTTTGGTACAATAAAATGGAGTTTATAAGGATTTGGGTTTCATTTACTGGAGAACATGAAACTTGCAGTAAACGGGTCACTAAAAATACGAAAGATTTTTTCTAAAGTAGATTTGATTGATTAGTTTAAAGCTGGTAGACTTGATTAAAATGGGATGGAATTGTTATCGAAATGTTTTGAAATGTAGCTTCAGATTTGAATAAAACTATATAAGATCTCGCAACCACGATTCCATAAAAGAATTCTATCCAATACGTAGAACGTTGTATAAATATTTCCACAACAACGCTACTTATAATAAAGGCTTTTAATAACAATTTGAAAACAACGAAGCAGGAAAAAAACATTTCTTAATGCAACGCTAATAATTTTCTAAGAACTCTAAGGGTTGAAATGAGTGTGTAAAATATTTCAGGCCTCCTGCGTGCGTCGATAGACCTAAGGGTAGTAGAGGGAGTAAGTAACGGGTTACTGTAACTTGTTGTTTAGAGATATACAAGAACGTAAGAAGCTTTCATGATGTGTAGTCGCTTAGCTTGATTTATATTTAAATAAACCTTTCTTTAAACTTGATGTTGTTTATTGCATTACATCAACTTTGGTGCCGAAACCCGAGAAGATCTGATGATAAATATAAACGAGCTTTAACGTAAATATTTGGAATAACGGAACGTGAACGCGAATATTTAACAGACGGCTATACTATCGAGGCTTCATGATGGAACAAGTAAAACGGACAATTTGTAGAACGCACTTAACTAAAACAGTTAATAATATAAATTCTATGGTAGAAAATAGTTTCAGTGTTGAAGATATTTATACAGCTATATCAAAGTTAAAGCTTGCGAGTGACAATCTGAAAGAAATTGGTAACCAAATTGAACCTCTGCTTAAGGAAAATCTAGAGGACGAGTTAATGAAAAGGTATGATTATGAAGAGGTTGCTGTAACTACGATGTCTAAGTTGGAATTTAGATTAAAATGCCCGGAAAAATCGCAGATAGAGGTTGACTCAAATTTAACGAATACGGTACCAGTAAGTAACGAAACAAGTAGGCCGTCCTTTACGTCAGTGAAGCTTCAACGTGTACAGTTAGCAAAGTATGATGGTACTGCAAAGGGCTTGCTTCTTTTCTGGGAACAATTCAGAAGTATGATCCACGACAATCAACAATTAACGAACGGAGATCGATTCAACTACCTGCGAATGTATGTCACGGGAAGGGCCGCTGAAGCAATTGAGGGATTTCCTCCATCTGGAGCATTCTATAAAGAAGCTTTGAATATATTAAAAGATCAGTTTGGAAATGGGGAACGGCTAATTGAACAATATATTGATAGCATTATGAAAATCGAACCTGTAAAATCAAGAAATGACGTAAGCACTTTAAGGAAGAATTACAATCTAATCACTTCAGCTATGCGTCCTCTTGAAATCTTAGAAGTATCTAGTTCTCAGTATAACATAATCGTAAAGTCGACTCTCATGAAGTCGTTGCCAACGGAATTGCGTTTAGGATTTTATCGACAAATGAAAATGAAATCATCCAATCATCTAGACGAATAATATAGAAAGTTCATCATCAAGGTCAGAGGAAGATGCAGATCGCCAGGTAAAGGATTTGTTGCAGTTTCTTAAAAACGAACTCGAGTCGTTAGAACAAGCTTTAAAACCGGATGCAGATTGTAAAGAAAAGATGCTCCCAACAGAAAAGAGAACGTATTACAAAGGAACTGAATCTAGTTTATTAGTCACTCCGAACAAACGTCTTGAATGCTGTGCTTTCTGCAAGAAAGACTATAAAACCAAAATGTGTGACGCAGATGTACCTTTGGCAAGGAAGAGAGAAATTCTAAAGGCAGCAGGAAATTGTTACCGTTGTACGAGAAATAACTATAGTGCTAAATATTGTAAAAATAGATTCTTAAGATGTAAGAAATGCAGAGGTAGGCACACAACAACAATGTGCGACCCTAACTTTAAGCCAAGTAAAGATAGACACAACGCTGAGACGACAGGTATTACAGTGAAATTAACGAAAGGCGAGAGTTCAATAAACACTTCGGCGCCGTCGGTGTCCAGTTTGATGACAAACATAAACAAAAATGTGCTATTGCAAACGGCTTGTGTTTATGCTTTTGGAGAAAATTCAAAGAAATTAATTAGATTAGTAATGGACGGGGGTAGTCAACTTTCATTTATTAAGGAGAATCTATCAATGGTATTAAATTTACCTGTTTTTGGACAACATAGGGTTCGTATTGACGCGTTTGGAAATAGTTCATCAATACCGTCTAAACTTTACAACCGCGTTTTAATTACTTTGAAGGGACAATATACAAATGAAATTTTAACGATTGAGGCTGTGGAAGTTCCAGAAATTTGCATGGATAATTTACATATACCTAAAGAAAGCGTGGTATAGTATCAAAACTTGCAGCTTGCTGACAATATCCCGTTTAATATAGATTGAGCGTTAATTGTTGATGGAATTAGTATACTTATAGGGGCAGACACTTACTGGGCAGTAGTGACAGGAAAAAATATTCGTCTTAGCAAAGGTTTAGTAGCAGTGGACACGAAATTTGGTTATGCTTTGCATGGTCCCATACCAGTTGATGCTACAACAATAGGAGAAAATCTGCAGGCAGTGTTACATGCGACAGTTATAAAGACAGAAGTCGAGAAGCAGACCATGATAAGAGATTTTTCGATAATTTTTTGAAAAATAACGTTCATAAATGTGATGATCGATATTTAGTAGCGTTACCGTGGAAGAATGAGGATGCAGTGATTGAAGATGATAATTTAATTAGTGCGCGAGTTTGTGCTCAGAGGCTAAAGTTTAAATTGACCAATATTAACAAAATATGTGAATATAACGCTGCTATCAAAGGAATGTTGGATAATAATTATGCCGAGTTAATTTCCCGCGGTGATGCTGAAAAACAAATGGCGATCGTGTTTACTACATGCCGCACAGGCCGGTTTTTAGAGAAGATAAACAAACAACGCGTTTACGAGTGGTTTTCGATGCCTCTTCACATGCCCCAGGACAAAAATCGTCGAATGACTTATTAGAAAAGGGGCCTAATTTAAGTCCAGACTTAATTAAGATTATGCTTAATTTTCGTGTAGGCGAGGTCGAAATTACGGCTGACATTGAGAAAGCATTTTTACAAATTTATTTACATTCCGACGATAAAGACACACATCGATTCTTATGGTACAATAACGACAATGTTGCAGAACATTTAAAAGACTTTTCAAGTAAGCTTTTTCAAGGAGCCTCCATGAATTTACGCAATGGACGATTAACGATCTCGAAGTAAACAGCAAAGTTGAATCACAAAATGCACAGATTCAAAAGGTGGTAGGAAATAATTGGTGCAATCAGAACGATAGAATTAAAATCGATAAGGTAGTGTGTTGGACAGATTCTCTGATCGCGTTGCATTGGATTAAAGGTGATGCGTCAAAGTGGAAACCATATGTGCCTGACCGTGTTAAAGAAATTCAGACCTTATCGAAAGATATAACATGGAGACATTGTCCGGGTCGCGAAAACCCTGCGGACTTATTAACCCGCGGAATAAGTTCAAGTACTTTAATAAATTCTGAAACTTGGTTACACGGTCCTAGGTGGTTACTAGAAAGTGAACAAACGTGGCCAGATAATACAATAGAGACAGCTACGTCAACGATAGATATAGTATCGAAAATGTCTTTACTAATTAACGACACTACAAAAGGTAGCAATCAATTTATAGATTCCTCCAGATACAGTGATTTTGATCGTTTAGTGCGGATAACGGCGTATGCTTTACGATTTATAGGAAATTTAAAAACCAGAAATAATAAAGAAATGAAGAGTTTAACCGTAAACGAATTTGAAAGGGCCGAAATATGTTTACTGAAGCAAGATCAGCGATAAGTTTATTATTCGGAGATTAACAGTTTAGAACAGAGTGAGGGCATTGAACGGGAATCGAGTATTGCAACTGTAAGCCCTTTCTTGGATAAACATGAATTGCTGCG
Source organism: Platerodrilus igneus (assembly GCA_036346225.1). NCBI lineage: Eukaryota > Metazoa > Arthropoda > Insecta > Coleoptera > Lycidae > Platerodrilus > Platerodrilus igneus. The sequence goes on along the minus strand of JARFIW010001610.1, from coordinate 125,354 downwards.
TTTGGGTGGGCGTATTCATAATTTAAGAGAAGATTTCGACCTCAAGCATCCCGTTATTCTATCGAAAAATGCACATTTAAATAAACTACTAATAATGAAGTTTCATAAAACTCTTTATCATAGTGGTGTTAATGCAACACTTTATGAATTACGTAAACGATTTTGGATTGTACGAAGACGGCAATTAATAAAGTCCGTTTTAGCAGGATGTATTATCTATAAACGACTTCGTGGAAAATCAGGGTCGCATTCCTTCGCGCCGTTACCTAGAGATCGAATACAGCAAACAAAGCCCTTTGAAGTGACAGGTTTAGACTTCGCCGGACCGTTGTATTTTAAAGATAGTTATTACTCAAAACCATGTTATGTGCTTTTATTTACCTGCGCTGTTATACGAGCACTTCATCTAGAGATTGTTTTGAAAATGGATGTTGTGTCTACAATCAGTGCATGTAAACGGTTCTTTGCCCGTAGAGGGATTCCTAAGGTCATTTACTCAGATAACGCTAAAACATTTAAAAGAATATCACGTGAAATATTGACCTTAAACGAAGTGATGGCGAGTACAGAATTGATCGAGTTCGTAATCAGTCCAAATTAAGTGGAAGTTTATAGTAGAGCGAGCGGCTTGGCACGGAGGATTTTACGAGCGACTTGTAAAAAGTGTAAAAGACGCCCTTAGGGCTACGATAGGACGTTCTTTACTAAATTTAGATCAACTAAATACACTGATTACCGAGGTTGAAGCAACAATAAACGCCCGCCCGCTCACATACCTAGGTAGTGAATCTATAGATTTAATGCCGTTAACCCCTTCGCATTTTTTATTGGGATCCGCTTTGGCTACTATTCCTTTTGTTGACCGTGTTATTAATGGAGATGAGATTCGTAAGCTATGGAAGCAGAGAACAAACGTTATAGATTACTTTTGGAAAAGATGGAGCGCAGAATATTTACAATTATTAAGAGGAGCGCATCACAACTTGAATGCGCGTGAGTGTGCGATTAAGCAAGGGGATGTCGTATTGATACATGGAAATGATAAGCGACGGTTATTGTGGAAATTAGGGTTGGTGAAAGACGTGATAAACGGCCGTGATGGCAAAGTGCGTGCCTGTTACGTTAAGATTGCGAATGGCACCGTAATTAGGCGCCCAATACAATTATTGTATCCTTTAGAAATAAGAAGTGATAAGCTAAGTTGTACCGCCGCGCCGGAGGATGTGTAAAATATTTCAGGCCTTCTGCGTGCGTCGATAGACTTAAGGGTAGTAGAGGGAGTAAGTAAGGGGTTACTGTAGCTTGTTGTTTAGAGATATACGAGAACGTAAGAAGCTCTCAAGATGTGTAGTCGCTTAGCTTGATTTATATTTAAATAAACCTTTCTTTAAACTTGATGTTGTTTATTGCATTACAATGAGATAAATGTAAGAGTTCATTGATTTTAGTAGCAATTGATTGGGATATAACCAGGAAATTACCACATTTTAAATATATGGAAATAACCCCTTAAGAGATGCAAACTTTGATTTCTTTAGAAAAGGTTTACATCCGTTTAATACTTTGTATCAATTTAAAATGTTTTTGTATCATTGGGATATAAAATGTACCAGTTTGTTGTAATTAATTTGAATCTGAAACCTTGCCGTATTTGGGGGTTGTTAATGTAATTCAACGATATCCGTTAATTATCTGCTCCTATATATAATTATATACAATCAAAAACAAATAATAATTATTTATAAACGAATACGTTTAGAAGATGTTAATACATTAAGAAATAAAAATATAACTTAAATTAATGTCACTTTCAAAATTGAAGTTGCGTTTGTAGTACGCGCTTTGCTCAAGCATAAAAAATAGTATGAGCGATATTATCAAAATTGTTTAAAGTAAGCTGTTGTAAAAACGTTTTAGGGTTTAACTAAAAACTAAAAATTAAGTCCCATAATTAATTAATGTATTTGTAGACACCATAGTGTGCCATGTATTCATGTTCTCAATATATGTAAAAAAAGTCATCAATAATTTGGTGTCTAATTAATACTCTTATAAACTAATAATATACAAAGCTGAACCAGTGATGGAGAATTACTCCAAAATCCCATTTATAAAGGATCATTAAATTTAAAAATAATCTAGTGCGTTACTGTGGCAGTAGACAGTTTAGTTCTACTACAGAGTTGGTCCTTTGAGCCCGATTTTTAACTAAAAATAAACCACTATACTGTTCTGTACACCACGTACACGGCATCAAAATAGATAATATTGTACACCAAATGCTATAGTGACAGTTAAAGTTGCCCCCCTACGCTCCTGCTATACTTTAACCATTGAGTATTCACTTTAATGAAAATTGTACAGTTCAATCGTGTTGGTGGAGAATTAAGAAAGCACTTTTGTTGAACAACCTGCTACATTTTGGGATGACTATTTTACAGTCACCTAAAGGACAAATGTTCAGAAACCTCAAACACAAAGTGACTCTGCTGAATAGTGATGACTACGCCTAACAATTGTGTGAGAATGTTCCTTTTTTGTATTTTCAGTATGTTTAGAACTTTGTGCATTTAAAGAGTAACAACATCTAAGATGCCACACTTAAATTTTGCTACAAACACTATGAACGTATAGAAAAAGACTTCCGCATAGGGATACGCATTCTTCATCTCTCAATTTTAAATTTGCCTGTTTAAAGAACTTTTCCCTTGATTACGCAAGGATTCTGTTATTGAAGAATCAGTAAGATTTGAATTTAGTGCATATAGTTTCATGTTGACAAACTTATTTTGGAGGTCTCTAGAAAGATAAACAATAGGAATATTTATTATTTAAGTGTCAAAAAAAGTATCTAGAGGTATTGTGTTGCTTTAGAAGCCTAAAATACTCGTTTCATAAATTTATTTACAAACCTTTAGCTAGGAGATGGAAAAATTAAAGAAAACTAAACAGTCTATCAAGACTCGCATAATCCGAGTCGCTAATTGGGCAAACAAAGTTGTAACGGGCATTTTTATAGCTGAACATTTTACGCTCCCTTTCTGTTAGCGTACTTAAAAATACATAGTTTCTTTGGGATCGCTGTTTGTATAAAGGAAATACTGCAGAATAATTCAGATTTGTATGCAATTTAACTCGTGGGTATTACTTTAAAAGTAGATAATTTGAAGATTGATTTTCATTACTAAATAAATTGCAAGCAATAAATTGTAAATTGGATTATTCGTAAATTACTTTCCAACTTATCGAAAATGATAAACAACTGTAATTAGTTATTCGATATGATGGTGCATTCACTTATTGGATGGTCTTTATGTTATTAACGAAGTCGCGATAATAGTCGATAAGAGGTTATGGTAACAACTATTTTATATAACCAGATTAGCAGTGTAGTTCTGATTACATTTGAATAGGCGATAAGCGGTTGTAATAGCGACGAATTGATATAAACAGACGAGGAGTGTAGTTTGTTCTTTGTTCCGATATATTAAGTACGTTGAAAATGCTGCTTCTTTCTGCTTTTGACAATAGTGAGAATTAATGCGGGATTAATTTTCGTATTGTTCATGAACCAGCACGGCATGTTTTTAGGTGATTTTCTGTTGGAAATAAAAGCGGTAAAGCTTGTTAAACTCGAGGTACGTGTGTTTTACGGAACATTTGACGGACGGTTTTATTGCTTACGCGTGCTTACTAATTGTTTTTAGTTGTTTTTCTTGTGAGACAAATGCTTTAAGGAACGTTTGACGGACCTATTTTAGTGATACGCGTACTTTACTAATTTCTGGTTTTAGTTGTTTGTCTTGTGAAATAATAGTCCTAGAACTTGCTAAACTGACCGATTCTTTCTTTAGGATTAATGTGTGTGCGATCTAGTCTAGTGTCCCTTTGTTTTATCGGATTAGTGCATACTTTGGATTATTTAAATACAGTGGATACTGTAGTTTCTGCATATTTCTAACACCAAAGAATCTAAAATAGATCATTGCTTGCGCGAATTTCGTTATTTGCGAAATATAACAGATTACCGGTTTACAAAGGTATTGGTTGAAGTTTCTCACTGCTTTTTGGAGGTTTATGAAAATAATATACATTTGATCCCAGTTGAAATTAAACTAGTGCTACAAAATATTTCGAAATTATTGTCTCAGGAAATAGAATTAACAAGAAATTTATCAATGCTACATAGTTCCGTCGCGTGATGGTGTCTGCTGCTAACCCCAGTGAGATGCGTAGGTGTGATTAGTGTAACGTGTGATAAGTTCCATCAACACCCTCACAGTCCAGGGTGAAGTGCTTCGTAAGCGTAGGATATCGTGAATCTCACACTTCCGTTGCAAGGAAGCGTTGCTGAAGGACTTTTGTAAGTTGAACTATTTCATACTTGTTATTACTTTAAATATCTATCCGTTGCTTTACCATATCTTTGTCGTTCTGATACCTTTTACAAAAGACTTGCATGGTATTTTAAAACATAAGAAAAAAAGAAAGAAAGAAAGAAAGATCAATACTACTGAATTACTCATATCAATTGTGTCTTACCTATTTATTTTTTTTTAACATTTTGTTTGATTTATGTTTAATTGGTATGTGAGGAAACGTTTCTGCTACTCCCCAATATTACCTCACTTTGTGATAAAAATTTTTGTAATGCTTTTATCGTGATTATATTATATAGTTTATCTAAACCGTTTTATTTACATTCTACAAAGTACTGAATAACTTAGACTTTTCATTGCTGCTATGCTTATTCTTTTTTTTCCAGGTTTGCTTAACTAATTTTCTTGCAGGTATTGTCACTAACTCCTTACCGCCGCATACCTTATATGTTAGTCTGCTTTCTACAACCCTCCCTAATCTCCGATTGAGCCCGGTCATTTCTTTGATTTTTTTTGTGTTACGCACGGCTGCGAGCCAACGTAGCATAAATTTTGGCGCCCAACGTGGGGCCCCGATTCACGTAACAAAGTCTCCACTGAGGCAGATTTATTTCAGTTGTCTATAAAAAAGATCAGTTAATTAAATATTTTAGAAGTTTTGAAGAAAATCAACAAAAAATAGAACAAACGGAAAATACTAGCCTGGAAGATGCAGACGTGGAAGAAGTTGAAACTAAGTATTGCTGAACTCTTGCTCTTATTGAGAAAAATTAGTGGAATTAAAAATACTTTAAACCGCAACGTCGCAGAAACGACAGTTAAACTGCCAGAACCTTCAGTAAAAATATTTTTTGGTAATTTTTCCGAGTGGAATGCCTTTTATTTCAACTTTTTATCACGCTAATTATAGAAAACCCTAATTTAAATAACCTTCAACGATTTATTTATTTAAAATCATATTTGCGGTCAGAACCATTAAGTTTAATTGATAATATTGGAGTAATGGCGACCAATTTTACAATCGCTATTGATACATTGAAGGATAGGTATGAAAATAAGTTACGTATTATAAGCATTTTGGTAAAACGCTTGTTGAAAGTTCCATCCTTAGCTAAATGCAATGCCAAAATACTTAGAGATTTTTTAACACAAACGCGACAAACTTTGCAAGCGCTGAAAAATTTAAAAGCTCCAATCGAACACTGGGACCTATTGTCGGCAAAAACCTTTCCTTGGGGAGTTCAGACATTAAGTGGGATGCGGTTTGTGCACTATACCGAAAGCAAACGTGAGATTCACGAATAATCCTTTTCATTTCCTTCAATCCGTTTAATGGCCAATATTTAAAACGAACATTTGAGAGCGCTGTTTGTGGTCAAGCATGACACAACCTAATGTGTTCCCGCTGCAGCAGTAGCTTAACAATCTTGTGCCTAGATGGAAGAAGAAAGTACTTTTGGTCAAATGGTACGTTAGCGTTTTGAAGTCGTCCTCCAATCCGTAGTATTTGCTTATCGTCTAAAAATGGATTGAGATCTAAAAGATATTTATTGAGTACATCTTTGTTTTCCTTTAAATGCGAAATTTCTTTTATAAAGGAGACACTTTGACAAAGTTGAACAATACTGAGTTCGGCCGCTTGAAGTTCAATAACTAAAAGATAAAGATATCCACAAAAGCTTTGAGAAAAAGTCAAACAAATTGCTGAAGGACATTGAAAATATTTCTGTTGCTAAATAAGTAGAAATAGAATAGAATAATATTAAAACCAACGTGGAGATGGCGGCCAGAGATATTCTGGGGTACACACAAAAAGACAATAAGAAACCATGGCTAACAAAAGATATTCTGAATTTAATAGAAGAAAGGCGAAAATACAAAAACAGACAAAACGAGGCAAGAAATCAGACCTACTGTGCCATAAAACGAAAAATTATTCGCCAATGCAGGAAAGCTAAAAAGAAATGGATGGCTGAAAAGTGCAAAAAGGTACAGACTAAGATGGAAATAGAAAAGACATACGAAGCACGTAAGCTAATTACAATGAATTTTAGGGGTATAAAATCGTATAGCAAAAATATGATGGCCGCGGGAAGAGACATCATTATAAAAAATGTAGAGAAAGTGGATAGATGGCAAGAATAAATAGAGAATGTATATGCAGAACAGAACCTAGAAGCACTAGAACAGAAATCAGACATTGAAATAGATGATTTGGGACATTCTACACTTAGAGATAAGTTAGAATTAGCATTATAAAGTTTAAAAAATAATATGATACCGGGTATAGATAAGGTGTAAGTCAAAACTATAAAAGCCACTGGACAAGCAGTAACAGGACGTCTATTCCAACTTTTTAAGCGATATGTATGGGACAGGCAAGTTACCCAAAGATTTCACTACACCAAAAAAGAGAGATGCAGATAGATGTGAAAATTTTCGGACAATAAGTTTGACAGCACTCGTGTTAAAAATATTATCTAAAATTGTAAAAAAGGCGGATGAAAGAACGGGCTGAAAAAATATTAGGAGAAGATCAATTTGGGTTTATGCAAAACAAGGAAACACGGAAGCCCATTTTACTTTTAAGAACAATAATTGAGAAAACAATAGAAAGAGAAAAAAGCGTGTATAAAAGGAGTAGATCTAGAAAAAGTATTCCATTAAGCAAAATGGTAGGAAATGTTTGAAATACTCACAAGATTAGAATGATCTATATGGATATACTGATAGTACAAAGCTTATACAAAGAGCAAACAACGGTAATAGAATTAGAGCATGTTTGTAGAGAAGTAAACACTAGGAAAGGCGTGAGACAGGCATGTGCCCTATCTTTGTTAATTTTTAACTTCTATATCGAAGATGTAATGAATACTGTCAAAAGAGGAATACATTTGGAATTATTACGCAGGGCGAACGATTGATATGCTTAGAATTGCAGATGATGTATAGCGGTATTAGCTTATAGCAAGGACGAGTTAGAAGCAGCTCTTAATGAAATGAAAACAGCACTAACAGAGAGATTCGGTTTGAATATTAACAAAAAAAATACTAAAGTACTAGAGTATATAAGGGAAGGAAATAAATCAAAAACCAAAATACAAATAAAAGCAAGAACTTAAATGAGGTTGAGTTTCTGCTATCTAGGAAACGGTCAGGAAAAAGATAAAAAGTTTTGAAATGTGGTGATGTAAACGTATGATAACGATATCATAGAGAGATAAAGTTAAGAACAAAGAGGTTTTACAAATTGTAGGGGAAGAAACAAATATGAGGAAAATGCCAAGAGATAGGATATTAGGACACATACTAAGACATGAGGGAATATATTAAAAGCAGAGAAAGGAAAAAGGAGAGGTAGAGATAGATGTAGATTAGATTATTGTACACAGATAGTGAAAGATGCAGGTTGTGGAGATTTCAGAGAAATGTGTAAGTTACCTTAGAATAGAAATCAATGGAGGTACGCGTCTAACCGGTTCAAGGATTGAAAACCTAATGATGATAAGTTAAATTTTTGAAGGTAAAATGTTAATATTAGGCACAGTTATTTTTTTGAGTTTTGTGAACCATTAAAATTATTAGAAATCAAAGGCTAAAAGTTAAGTCTTAAGTGCACTATTTGGCCGTTTTGAGCGATTCCTATTTGTTAGTTACTCGCTTTCGGTTTATTAATCGTCGAAGGGACTGAAGTGGAATTGATCCCACGCTGTAAGTAAGATCGGGAAGAAGACCTAGAAAGTTGGCGAAGTGTTCGGTTAGCACGACTATATTTTCAGACTACGAGACTAGTGCTAAAAGATCCTTTTGCTTATTGATATTATAATATACTATCATTTTATTTAATTCGTGTACAGTTTCTAGAATATTTCAAATTACCCTGTGAGGTATCGATTCCCTTCGCCAACTAATTTGTAAATTTAAAAATGTAATTTTGCCTACAGGCACTTTGTCTTACTTCAGTAATTTTTGTAAACAATTTTCTCTCTCATTCCTTGTAATAAAACGCCTCAGCTCATCCTAGAAAATTTGTACAAATGTACATAAATGTACACAAGGTACAAACAAGGTCATCAAATTATTAAACTGCAGTTACATTTAAATGCATCATTGATATGTTTACATCACACTGTTCAAATAGTTGCCCTAGTTTTATATCTCAATAACAGAAAATATAAGGAGAAAGCAAACTAAATTACGCTAAACGACGTAGTATCTTCTTATCAGTAAAGTAATTGAATTATAATTGACAAACCAGATATCGGAATATCATGAACTGTAACTGGTTTAAGTCACACGCGTGAATCTCGCGGTATCACTCTAGAGTCGTTCCTTGTAACAAAGTACAAACGAACTTTCATCAAAATTTTCTAAAGTAGTCTCGATAAACCTCTGATTAAATAAATACAGATACGCGATAAATGGTGCCTGGTAACTTAAAAATGTCTTTTTAATAAGCGGGTGAAAAGTACAAAAGGTTGACAAAGTTGAAGGCAAAAATATACTAACCTGCAGTAAGTTCTATGATAAAATTTTTTCCTATTCTAAAATGAAATTTAAGTGTGGTAAGCAAATTATTCCGATAACAAGTAATGCACTATATACACCCACTAAAAACAATTTTTTTATAGGTAAACACTCGGTAAGCGTGTACAACAATGTCGCAAGCAATTTGATTGGCAATTGCAAGCCGAAATAGTATCCAGCCCGTTTACGACTAAATATACAACGAATGACTTTATCTTATAAACTCTTTTATTGTTATCTATTAAAACACCTATTTGTTGTGTTTATCGTTTTTTTTCCGTTGTTATCAGACCCTTTATATTCTTTTCATAACAGTTAAGTGACCTCTTAATACAAATTAAAATTAATCAGTAATAATAATACACTGAATAAAGGCATCAATTTCGTAACCCTAATATTTGTAGTTGACTATTAGGTTATGTGGAAATTTAAAATCACAGAAAGCAAAGAACGCCTTTAAAATTTAATAAATAATATACTTAGCGTAATGCGTAGATATTACGTAGTTTGGATTAAATATCGGATTCGTTTATGGGACTTACATATCAAAGGCATAAAATTAAAAATATAGTAATGATTGTACTCGGCTTAGATCTTTTAATAGTTACTCTCTCTCAGCAACATTCTCAAGGTTGATATACCGTAGCATGCCACTGCCACCGAACCTGAGATAACTTCTTCAGTGCCCTGTACCGGTCTGGTAGAAATCTCACCTTTTGGCTAAAAACTTTTTTCCTAGAAAATGCCTGGTCACCTACAGATTTCTTTTAAAGGGTATTAAACTCTTAGTACTAAATAATTTTTTCCATCTCAACAATAAAAAGTCTAAAAGCAATAAATAAATATTTCTAATTAGTCGAAGAAAACACACAACAATTTCACAGAAAATTTACTTGTTTCATAATATAGCCCATCTGTGGTGGCTATTTTGGTCAAAATATATACCCGGCTTAAATTTCTTCACAAAGTGTTAGATTGGGTATAAACTTCTTTAAAAGTTTAAATTTCTTCAAATGGGGGTCTAGCAACCCCCCGAAAACTTCCGTTTTCCGCAAAAAATGTTCGTCGCTCTCTCACATCCAGGATTCAAAGAATTCGAAAAAAAACACAATTATGAATTAGGAAGCTTACATAATTTCGAAAAAAAGTTCTTTACGGATTTTTCATATATGCAATAGTTTGGCCGCACTCGCTTTCTCCAGTGAACGTGAAATTTCGCGCGCGAAATTTTCGCGCGCAAAATTTCAGTAGGCTACTTTTTTTATAAAAAGTGAAATTTTCAACATTTATATAATGTATTTTTAAAAATTATAATAGATCATTGAAAGTCAATATATACACTGTTTTTTTGTATTTTTCAAAGTTTTCCAATTTTTCCAAGTAATAAACTTTACATCATAAATCCAAGATTTGTGGAATTTTGCATTTTTTTACTCACCTCCGAAGCAAATATAATAAGTTTAGATTTAATTGATGACCGCTGACAATTTAAGTTGGTAGTTTATCTCAAATGTACACGTAGTGAAAAATGATAATATTCCACTGGGAGAAAATACCAACATATTGAAGATTATGAAATTTCGCCCTATTTTTAATATTTTTTCAAGATGAAGAAAAATAATAAAGGAATTAAAATTTCTCGTCTGTTTTGCGTATATAATTCATTGAACTATTAATAATTAATTTCCCATGATTGTGATATCCAAAATCAGAATGGTTTGGAAAATTCTATAAAGGTGTCTTTTTTGCCTTTTTTTTTTAAATTAATATTACGTCTCTTTAAACAAATATTTTTGAATTTTATACGACTAGAAATGAAGGTAAAACTCCAAACTATACGTTGCCGCTATTCAAGTGTATTAATACCTGTCCAGGTAGAAAGAAGGAATAATTTCAAAGAATATTTTATATAGCATTCACAAGCGACGGGCCGCCGGTCGAGTTCTCTGTGTTACAGAATGTGTGTATATATTGTGGTGAGATTTTTGGAATTAAGGAACTGTATTCTGGAAGAAGATTGGGTTGGTTCCAAAAAGATTAGAATATAGTATAGATTATAATATAGAAAATAGTAGGTGGGGAAATTATAAAAATAAAATAGAGATAGCTAAAAAAGGTTACCTAGAAAATAAATAAATGAGGAAAAGACAGTTATTCAATAATTTTGACGCAAATAGTCGTAATTAATAAATGTTAAATATTATTAAAGAAGTGTATTATAATGGTGATTTTAAATTACATAAACAATTTTAAGTTATAAAGAACATTTAATCATTGAATTAGATTAAATTGATATATACTAAAAGAAGAAAGTTTATTTTGTATTTAGAAGTCTATTGTTTTTTTAAGCTAAATGTCTCTATCAGAAAAACCAATTTTAAAAGGACATTACAGAAAATAAGTGTCAAAATTATTTTTGGTAAAAGACAAGGATTAATTTATGAACATTTGGAAATGCTGTAAAAATATATCAAGAAAACAAAATTGAAATGTAAATAGTCTTAGAAGAATATAAACTCTAAGTCCACAGTATAAAAATTTTTTGAAAGAAGTAAAAGGAGCTAAAAAATTTTCTGAAGTAAAAAGAATCAAAGTCTACAAAATTATTCAGAGAAGTTTAAATTTATTATTTATTGTAATAGTATAAAAAAATTGTGTCACAGTAATTATTCTTTATATGTTAATCATTATACAGATCAAAATTTGGAAAGTGCCAAAAAATATTCTATACAGAACTTCCATAGAAAATATTTGATCTGTTCAATATTCTAAAAATTTGACAGATAATTTTGAAGTGGAAGTTTTGTATAAAAGGTATTTAATCATTACTAATTTGTATTGAAATTTTAAGAGGACATAAACTACTACTTTAACACTGAAAAAATTGAAGATTCAAACCGCAAGTTTTTTGAACTATTTATTTATTTAAGTAAAATTTGAAAATAAAAAAATTAAATATTGAAGCGATCTATTTTAAACCATTTTATAAAGGAAACTTAATTTATATTCGATTAAAGATAAAATTTGAACCCCACCTGAGATCGTTAATTTAGTGAGTAAGAGTAATATTTAGTCGGAGTAGAATATTTATAAGATACCCATTTAGAGAGTCTCATTGCTAAAAAAAATACAAAAGTTTTATAATTCTATATAAAAATACATGATATAAATGGCACCCTACGTGGAGGCTTCAAAACTAAAAAGAAAATTAAGTGACAAATTTGTGACATTTACTGTTTTAATAACATATAACCATAACCAACAAAAGAGTATCATCAAACTTTGACTTTATACCACAAATAAACTATTTATTATTACATATAAGAAAAATTTAAAACAACCTTACCTATAATCCGTAATTTTATATTAAACCTAAAATAAAATACTGGTGGGGCCAGTACCGCATAAAAATGGAAAAACAAGACGATTTTCCAACGAGATCGGGGAAAAGATATGGGCGGCAAGATAACCTAACATAAGAAGTAATACAGCTTGAACAAAGTAATAATGAAGTGAATACAGGTACAGTAGAGGAACAAGACGTTTGTACCGAACCAAAAATTATGATTGTGGAAGGAGAAAAAATTAAAAGAAATTAAAGAAAGTACAGGTACAGCCAACAACATGATTTTAAGTTTTCTAAAAGAATTAGATGGATAAATTGAAGAAAAGCTTACCGTGGTGAGACAAAGCCAACAAGAGATGAAAAAAAGTCAACTAGAGATAAGAAAGAGTCAAAGAGAAATAAAAAAAAGGCAATTAGAATTAAAAGGAAATCAAACTAAGTTAGAAGAAAAGCTTGAAGATAACCAACGAAAAATAACACAACAGTTAAAGGAACAGATAAAAATTTGTAAAAAGGATGTTTCTACTAACTGCATTCGCAGAATCGACGATGCGAACCGGGTGCATGCATTGGTGCTATATGTACCGGACGAGTAGCAAGGATTGGCAAAAGATGACATCATTTAGTTCCTCGCTGAATCCTCAACTTTATTCGGCCGTCTTCGGAAACCTTCGGTTTGCATTCTATAGGGTACATGTTAACGTCTGCTTCCCTTGTGTACGCCCAGACACATCCCAAACCATGCGCACCCCTGACCATGCGCAGCGCACCCCACCATTGTTTGAATAATTTAAGTTGTTCCAAGGAGAATGTTTTACTGTTACAGCCTTTTGTTAATGTAGAAATGTATTTAATTTTTTAATAAAATATTTGTGGGAATTGTTTTTTATTATCTTAGCTAAAAGCCTATCTTTAAAATTTGAAAAAAATTTATATGTAAAGCAGCGCATTACTTTGGAAAAAATTAATGTTTTAAAAATACAATCAGAAACAATAGCAAAATACACAATAATTGGTGTTTGCAAATAAATTCAGTTCTACATTAATAAAAAAATGCAGACTAACCTTAATTTTTCAATATGAGGAAATATCACTACACGAAACGATTTGTTTAAAATTTTCGACAAACTTACACAAAGCGTGCGGAACTAATAGACTTTACTAAACAGACCGCGTTATATACGGTTTGAAATAATTAGCCGTTAATCGATCTGTATTACAAAATGAAGTTTGCATTTCCCTAAATACTTAGTCGAGGACGTAATAGAAAGTACATTGTGTTATTAATAATTTACAAGCAATTATACGTGAATTTTCTAATGTATGACATTGAAATATATTTCTCACACATATAGTCAATAATTAAGAGAAATGTGTACGCTGCTTTCACTTCTACTTCACATAATTGTAAAGCAATTAGTTTTGGAAGCGAAATGTATTTTCCAAAGTACATATTTAGCATTGAGCATATAATTATTTGTGACGTACTTAGTAATTAGGAAAATGTTAAACCAGAAATTGATAACTTTTTAAAATTTTAAAAACCGCGGTTTTGAATATTCTAAAAACAGTACATTACTGTTTGAAAATGGTTTTAAATATTAAACACTTATGGCTTATAAAGAACTCATTTCTAAAATCCCCGCGGTTTTAGATTTTCGATTAAAGCATATGTCATAGATGAGCAAAAAAAATTGAAAGGCTCAGAGCCTCTAAAAGTGTAACTTTGCAGGGGGTGGTCCTATTGCATATCTGTTTCCAGATTCAAATTCTGCGTAAAATTCTAGACTAATTTGATGTGCCGTATGGTTAAAAAATTTATAAGGATGGTCAGAAATCGCTATCAGCAAAAAATCTTAAAATGAGGGTAGCTCCCTGGAGGATGATGCAATCTAGAAAATTTAAAGAAATTTGAGTAGCTGAGAAAATTCTAATATTAATTGATACTAAACAAGATACGTTTATCTCGAAAGATGCAATGGCTAGTCGGAGAAAACTATTTGTTAGGTTTGCTTATAGAGCAAAGAGAAAAATTTAGAGGTTTAAGACTTTAAAAGTGTAACTTTGCAAGACGTGGTCGGATTTTAAATCTGTTTGCAGATTCGAATTCTGCGTAAAATTCTAGACTGATTTCATGTATTGCATGACTAAAAAATTTATAAGGACGGTTAGAAATCGCTACCAATAAAAAATCTTAAAATGAGGGTAGCTCCCTGGGGGATGATGCTATCTAAGAAATTCCTAGAGATTCGGGTAGCTGAGAAAATTCTAATATTAATTTATACCAAACAATATAGATTTATCTTGAAAGATGCAATGGATAGTTGAAGAAAACTATTTGTTAAGTTTGCTTATAGAGCAAAGAGCAACATTTAGAGCTTCAGGACTTTAAAAGTGTAACTTTGTAAGGAGCGGTGCGATTTTAAATCTGTTTTCAGATTCGGATTCTGCGTAAAATTCTAGACTAATTTGATGTGTCGCATGGTTAAAAAATTTATAAGGACGGTCAGAAATCGCTACCAGCAACAAATCTTAAAATTGGGGTAGCTCACTGGGGGGTGATGCAATCTAAAATTTTTAAAGAAATTCGAGTAGCTAAGAAAATTCTAATGTTAATTGATACCAAACAATATAGATTTATCTTGTGGGTGGAAATGGCTAGTCGAAGAAAACTATTTGGTCCAGATGTGGGAGGAAATGAAGATGCTCATTTATCTCGAAAGATGAAAATGGCTAGTCGAAGAAAACTATTTGGTCTAGATGTGTGAGGAAATGAGGGATCGCTCCTCCTCAAATCCTCCTTATGGGAATTTACATGTAAATGTGTGAGGAAATGAGGGATTCGATAGGAAATGAGGCGGTAGATTGCCTGTATTTACTCTACTCAGCTGGCTATTTTGGTCAAAATAATTACCCGGCTTAAATTTCTTCACAAAGTGCTAGATTGGGTATAAACTTCTCTAAAAGTTTAAATTTCTCCAAATAGAGGTCTAGCAACCCTCCAAAAACACCCCTTATCCGCAAAAAAATGTTCGTCGCTCTCTCACATCGACGATTCAAAAAATTCGAACAAAACACTTTTATGAATTAGGAAGCTTACATATTTTCGAAAAAAGTTTTTTACGGATTTTTCATATATGCAAAAGTTTGGCCGCAATCGCTTTCTCCAGTAAACGTGAAATCTCGCGCGCGAAATTTTCGCGCGCAAAATTTCAGTAGGCTACTTTTTTATAAAAAGTGAAATTTTCAACATTTATATAATGTATTTTTAAAAATTATAATAGATCATTGAAAGTCAATATATACACTGTTTTTTTGTATTTTTCAAAGTTTTCCAATTTTTCCAAGTAATAAATTTTACATCATAAATCCAAGATTTGTGGAATTTTGCATTTTTTTTACTTACCTCCGAAGCAAATATAATAAGTTTAGATTTAATTGATAACCGCTGACAATTTAAGTTGGTAGTTTATCTCAAATGTACACGTAGTGAAAAATGATAATATTCCCCTGGGAGAAAATACCAACATATTGAAAATTATGAAATTTCGCCCTATTTTTAATATTTTTTTCAAGATGAAGAAAAATAATAAAGGAATTAAAATTTCTCGTCTGTTTTGCGTATATAATTCATTGAACTATTAATAATTAATTTCCCATGATTGTGATATCCAAAATCAGAATGGTTTGGAAAATTCTATAAAGGTGTCTTTTTTGCCTTTTTTTTTTAAATTAATATTACGTCTCTTTAAACAAATATTTTTGAATTTTATACGACTAGAAATGAAGGTAAAACTCCAAACTATACGTTGCCGCTATTCAAGTGTATTAATACCTGTCCAGGTAGAAAGAAGGAATAATTTCAAAGAATATTTTATATAGCATTCACAAGCGACGGGCCGCCGGCCGAGTTCTCTGTGTTACAGAATGTGTGTATATATTGTGGTGAGATTTTTGGAATTAAGGAACTGTATTCTGGAAGAAGATTGGGTTTGTTCCAAAAAGATTAGAATATAGTATAGATTATAATATAGAAAATAGTAGGTGGGGAAATTATAAAAATAAAATAGAGATAGCTAAAAAAGGTTACCTAGAAAATAAATAAATGAGGAAAAGACAGTTATTCAATAATTTTGACGCGAATAGTCGTAATTAATAAATGTTAAATATTATTAAAGAAGTGCATTATAATGGTGATTTTAAATTACATAAACAATTTTAAGTTATAAAGAACATTTAATCATTGAATTAGATTAAATTGATATATACTAAAAGAAGAAAGTTTATTTTGTATTTAGAAGTCTATTGTTTTTTTAAGCTAAATGTCTCTATCAGAAAAACCAATTTTAAAAGGACATTACAGACAATAAGTGTCAAAATTATTTTTGGTAAAAGACAAGGATTAATTTATGAACATTTAGAAATGCTGTAAAAATATATCAAGAAAACAAAATTGAAATGTAAATAGTCTTAGAAGAATATAAACTCTAAGTCCACAGTATAAAAATTTTTGAAAGAAGTAAAAGGAGCTAAAAATTTTCTGAAGTAAGAAGAATCAAAGTCTACAAAATTATTCAGAGAAGTTTAAATTTATTATTTATTGTAATAGTATAAAAAAAATTGTGTCACAGTAATTATTCTTTATATGTTAATCATTATACAGATCAAAATTTGGAAAGAGCCAAAAAATATTCTATACATAACTTCCATAGAAAATATTTGATCTGTTCAATATTCTAAAAATTTGACAGATAATTTTGAAGTGGAAGTTTTGTATAAAAGGTATTTAATCATTACTAATTTGTATTGAAATTTTAAGAGGACATAAACTACTACTTTAACACTGAAAAAATTGAAGATTCAAACCGCAAGTTTTTTGAACTATTTATTTATTTAAGTAAAATTTGAAAATAAAAAAATTAAATATTGAAGCGATCTATTTTAAACCATTTTATAAAGGAAACTTAATTTATATTCAATTAATGATAAATTTTGAACCCCACCTGAGATCGTTAATTTAGTGAGTAAGAGTAATATTTAGTCGGAGTAGAATATTTATATAATACCCATTTAGAGAGTCTCATTGCTAAAAAAAAATACAAAAGTTTTATAATTCTATATAAAAATACATGATATAAATGGCACCCTACGTGTAGGCTTCAAAACTAAAAGAAAAATAAGTGACAAATTTGTGACATTTACTGTTTTGACAACATATAACCATAACCAACAAAAGAGTATCATCAAACTTTGACTTTATACCACAAATAAACTATTTATTATTACATATAAGAAAAATTTAAAACAACCTTACCTATAATGCGTAATTTTATATTAAACCTAAAATAAAATACTGGTGGGGCCAGTACCGCATAAAAATGGAAAAACAAGACGATTTTCCAACGAGATCGGGGAAAAGATATGGGCGGCAAGATAACCTAACATAAGAAGCAATACAGCTTGAACAAAGTAATAATGAAGTGAATACAGGTACAGTAGAGGAACAAGACGTTTGTACCGAACCAAAAATTATGATTGTGGAAGGAGGAAAAATTAAAAGAAATTAAAGAAAGTACAGGTACAGCCAACAACATGATTTTAAGTTTTCTAAAAGAATTAGATGGATAAATTGAAGAAAAGCTTACCGTGGTGAGACAGGGCCAACAAGAGATGAAAGAAAGTCAACTAGAGATAAGAAAGAGTCATGGAGAAATAAAAAAAAGGCAATTAGAATTAAAAGAAAATCAAACTAAGTTAGAAGAAAAGCTTGAAGATAACCAACGAAAAATAACACAACAGTTAAAGGAACAGATAAAAATTTGTAAAAAGGATTTGGCAGAACACTGTAACAAAAACCTTTGTTATATTAAAATCTCTAAAAAAACATTTCTAGCCATTGTTATTCTACAGCATACGAAATTGTCATTTAGCGTGAAATCGTTAAATAGTTTAATTTACTATAAGGAAGAACACCTCTTTTCTTTTTTACATTATTTTCACCTATATAAACCATTTAATAGTGACTCCTACGCTTTTGATATCTGCAAATACCCTGAACGTAACTTGTGTTGCATAAGCTACAGGTATTTTTAAGCTCACTTGTGCAATTGCTGGACAGACACAACGCCTGCGCGTAAGGTGACACTATAGGTAGGGTGTTGGCTGGTTCACAGGAAGGCGAGCGAGAGCGCGGCCATCTTGCAAGCAACAACGAGCAGGTACGGTTCGTTTTAAGATGCGGAGTTTCCCATGCTCCAAGTGGGGCATTAGGATTGCCCTACTATCAAAAAGAGTGTAAAGGTTGTCGTGGGGGGGGGGAGGGCTTTGCAAAAGAGCTCTTGTAAAGCCGCCCCGGACAATGAAGAGGAGAATGTAACAACACGTGCTGGTGGAAGTCCGTTAATGGTGAGATTGTGTAATAAAACTGCCTTATATAAAACTAATAGATGCTTTAATTTCCTTAGCACATTTAAGTAGGTACATCTAAGTATGCTCGTCTGAAGAATAAAATTTTAAGAAAGCACGTTTGAGAATGGTAGAATTGAGAATTCAAGTGGTTTGTATGTCGAGCAGAATTCCATGTAATGTTATTGAAACGTAATTATGTATTGTGGAATCACTCGTTTTGAAGCTGTCTGGGGGGGCTTTTCATGTAAGAATGCTGTATCTAGTAAATGCCAACTTCGTACCTTTTTTAAACTTCAATAAGATGGAGTATAATGTTGTTTTGGTTGGTCTAGAGCGTTTTGCAGCATCACCATCAAGCAGTTAAAACAAAACCATCCAGATACTTATAAAACTATTTATTGAATGAATGAATTTTACGTATTAATTACGGTCAAAGCTTTGATTTAACGTTTTCCAAATTATAAGAAACTTTTGTTAAACGAATGTTAATGTTAAATTTTTTTTGCAAGATATGTTTATGCTTAAATCTCAAATAAAAATCAGTTAGAGAATTATATCCTAGTAACTTAATAGGTCAAATACCTTTTTGTTCAGAACTAAATTTTTTTGACATAAGAGGAATTTTTGAACTTTTAGAATGATTAATTTAAGGTTGTTATTCAAAGCCCGTAAGTAATGCACATGTTAATTGAGAAAAATAAGTATAAAGTTCACTTTTGATTGAAAGATGTTTAACTACAATATGCCATATGATTAGTAGAATATCAATGCTGCTTCTAACATATGACGAACTAACTTTCTTTAATTTCATATAATGTTTGAGCCATATGAACTTTTTGTATAATAAGTTCGTTAGAGAAATTTTGTAAGCCAGAACTGATCTGTTTTATGGATGTTTAAGAACCCGACTGTACTAAAGAATTTAAAATGTTAAGATCTCTATGTAGAGAAACAAATTCAGAGATTTTGAAACTTATTTTATATTGATTATCAGATTTTTTATATATAATTTTTGCAACAAAGAGAATTACATTTAGATTATACTTTGGTTTAAAACTTTCGTCTTTTTATTTCACTAATTGAAATTAATAATATCCAAATTAGATAAACAAAATTTTGAATGTGGAACTTAGAAAAAAGTTGATACAGCATTAGGTAATAGAAACAGAGTAAGTAATTTTCAGTAGAGTATATTTTCATAGGTAAGGTGCTGTTGAGATTTTGAATTCGGGACAGTCGATCTATTAAGACCGAAATATTTTGTGTCGTAAGACACAAACAGTGTCTTATATTTTATTTTTTGGTGTGACATTTTCTTGCAGGTCTGACATCGCAGAAGCTGGAGCAGAGGTCCAAGAGGTTTCCAGAGGTATTGCTTATTTTAATTTGTATGCTTTTTGATAATCATTATATCCTATAGGTTTCTGCGTCTTCCTGTAGGATACTTTAGTTTTATTTATTGTCTATATAGATGCAGTGGCGCTCATTTCCTTTTTTTGTTCCCGTTTGTAGTCGAGCCCACCCTATATCCACGCCCAATCTCATTGCTCACCCTTGGGGTAATTCCCAGACTAAGCCGCGAATATAGTAAAGCCCGTGGGTCCACCGAGGTTTTGTTCACTAATTGACTCACTCCCCATTTAAAGATTAATATGTCTCACTGATGCCCAACGTCAGGACATAATTAAATTAAATAAAGAAAAAAATTTAGTTTTAACACATGGAAAATTTTAAATCGGAGATACAACAACAACTGCAAGAATTTAAAACAACATTAAGAGCAGACGTTGAAGAAAATGTAATAAAAATTAGACAAGAAGTTCAAAACAATGTAAAAACAAACAATGAAAGAATTATAATGGAAGTAGAAGGTATCAGAAAAGAGATACAGATGGTGGACGTACGAAATGAAGAAAGGTACACTCAGACTTTAACCATCTTTAATCAAAATAACGAGGAAGAATCAAGATTTAGAAAAGAAATCGTACAAAATTGAGAAATAAAGAAAAATAAATTGAACAAAAATTTAGTAATGGTAGAAAAAACGATTACGGAAATCCAAAACAAAGTTAATGATTTAGAACAGGGACAAACAACTCGATGCACTCATATTAATGATTATAAGTTTACACGAGAAATGTTACCAAAATTTGAAGTGACGAAAATGGGAACAACCAATGTCCTTTCTTGAAAAACTAGACGAGATAGTTAGATATGAAAAAGAAGCTGTAAAAATACAAATAATCAACGCTACACTGACAGGAAATGCAGAAAAATGGCATGGAATTATAAAAGTTAGGTACACAAATTATCAGCAATTTAGAAATTTATTTATGGACCAATACTGGAGCAACGCTCAACAAATGGGAGTAAGAATACATTTAATTTCAGGAACCTATGGAAAACATATTGGAAGCAGAGAAGAGTATGTAATAGAAAAATTTAATCAGGCAAGACACTTAACACCAAAAATGTTAGAACAAGACATCATTCAATTATTAGGAAGACATTTAGATAATGTAATAAATAGAGCAATCGAATCCAAAATGTTAAACTCTCAAAGAATTCTTAGAAATTATTCGAAATTATGACACGGCAAGATCAATTGAAGAAGACAAAACTATTCAAACCGGCAAGTGAATAACGATATTAGTAGAACGCAATATAAAACCAGTTATATAGACCGACAAAGAGGATTATACACAAGAGATTTTACAGAAAATATCAGGAGGTTTGAAAAAAATAATTTTCGACCACCACAGTATAACAATAGGTACAATAACTGACAAAAGAGACAAGAACCACAAACACGGAAATACGAATTCTGGAATAAAAATTATGAAAGAGAAGATCGAGGATATAAAGAACAACATTTAAGAAACCAGGATGGCTATAACAATAACATGCAAGGAATAATGATAATACAAAGAACGGTTTTCAGAAATATCAAAGGAGACATGAAGAAAGAAACGCAGGCATACAACAAGTCATGACGTCAAATCCAGATAAAAAGGATGACGACAAGATTGAGGTGGTGCAGGTACACCAAGAGACTTCGAACCATGTACAAAAAAAAACTTGGATGTATTAGCGGGGAGAGAGTTACTTCTAAATACAATTGTTTATAGTTTTAAAGATGTTTGTTAGGAAATAGTTTTAGTAATAAAAGAAAGTTATCGTTTATTTATTTGCTATTAGATAGTTGAAAATATTTAGCCTTAGTGGACAGTGAGAAAATAGTGATCAAGCATGAGAAAACGTTAGGTAAAAAGATATGTAGAATCAAAAAAAGCAATCTATGGTCAGCAATGAAAGGGAAGTTATCAACAATCGATAAAATGGGTGTTCGTGTATACGTAAATAAATAGAATTTAGGAGAAGCTGAGTTTTTAATTGTTAAAGGTTTATGTATAGATATGATTATTGGATTAGATGTTATGGAAAGATTAGGTATATTAATTAACGGAAAGGAAAAATGTGTGGAAATCCAAGGAAGATATGAAACGGGAATGGAACATGGAATGAAGAATTGTATAGTGTCATCGATAATTAGGAAGTATAGACAAGAGTGGAATATTTCGGATTTTAGCAAGGATATGAATGATAGTATAATGGACAAGAATTTGAAAAAAGAATGTCAAGAAGAGAAGAGGAACAAGAGAATGCGATATTTATATGTAGTTTGTTTCAAAAGATATTTAAAAATGAACAAGTAGAAACACTTAATTAAGAAATAAAAGAAAAATTAAGTGATTTAATAAATAGACATGTAGGATTATTTAATGAAGAAATACGGTTTTCAGAAAAATACGTGCATAAATTAGATATCACAGATGACAAAGGATTCTATACAAAAGTGTATCCAATTCCATATCAATTAAGAAGTAGGGTGAAAGAAGACCATGTAGACCATGGAGGGATGAAATAGAACAAATAGACATTACAGATTTACTTATGAAGGCAAGAAAGTAAATAAATAGTACGAGAGAAAAGTTTAAAAAAAAAAGAAAATGAGAAAATAGAGAAACGTGCAATGCTAAATATCGGAGACTTAGTCGTAGTAAAAAGATTGAGAATGTCAAACCCAGAGAAGAAGATATGTGCAAAACTATCATTCCCATATATAGAGCCATTTACGAATTAATAAACAAAAGTGGAAAAATAATAGGTCGCTTCCATATTCAATTGTTATATCCGATGCATAGTGTTATGATGTGAATCTATACAATTTGGTAATAATAGCAGATTAAACTTCTCTAAAACTTCATTACTGATAAAAATTAAAGAAAATTCTAAAAAAAAAACCACATTTTTTTTAATATAATTTTAGTTAATTTTGGTGGGGCTTTTATGTGGTGAGATTTTGGGAATTAAGGAACTGTATTCTGGAAGAAAATTGGGCTCGATCCAAAAAGATTAGAATATAGTTTAAATCATAATATAGAAAACAGTAGGTGGGGAAAATATAAAAATAAAATAAAGATAGCTAGGAAAGGTTACCTAGAAAATAAATATATGAGGAAAAGACAGTTATTCAATAATTTTGACGCGAATAGTCGTAATTAATAAATGTTCCTAAATATTATTAAAGAAGTGTATTATAATGGCGATTTTAAATTACATAAACAATGTTAAGCTATAAAGAACATTTAATCATCGAATTAGATTAAATTGATATAAATTAAAAAAAGAAAGTTCATTTTGTATTTTGAAGTCTATTGTTTTTTTAAGTTAAATGTTTCTATCAGAAAAAAGAAAATAAAAGTTAATTTAAAACGTCAAGTCTTGTGTCATTAAAAACTATTTTTAAAAGAACATTACAGAAACTAAGTGTCAAAATTATATTTGGTAAAAGACAAGGATTAATTTATGAACATTTGGAAATGCTGTCAAAATATATCAAGAAAACAAAATTAAAATGAAAATAGTCTTAGAAGAATATAAACTCTACGTCCACAGTATAAAATTTTTTCAAAGAAGTAAAAGGAGCTATAAATTTTCTGAAGTAAGAAGATCAAAGTCTGCAAAATTATTCAGGGAAGTTTAAATTTATTATTTATTGTAATAGTATAAAAAAATTGTATCACAGTAATTATTCTTCATAAGTTAATCATTATACAGATTAAAATTTGGAAAGAGCCAAAAAATATTCTATACAGAACTTCCATAGAAAATATATGTTGTTGCTTAACATGCTCTTCATCTATAAAGCTTTCTGAGCTTCCGGTGTCAACTAGAGCTTTAACCCTTATTCCGTTTACCGCTATTTCTACCACAGACTATACTAAACAAGTAGGGACCATCGCTGAGAGCATAGCAGAAGCGTTGGTTGGTGCCTCACTAGAAGGCTTCGGTTTACTTTTACAAATTTTCAAATTGTGACCTATCTTACTACATTTGAAACATGTAGTATTTTTGACTGGACAAGGTTTTCTGGTATGCTTGCTTCCACCGCAGAAATAGCACTTGTGCACTACTGACAATTACTTTATTCTGATCGCTTTCGACTTGATCCATCATACCTTCGTTAGCAACGGTATTTACAAATTTAGAATCAGAAGCGTAGACCTCAGACTGCAGTTGAGCCATTTCTAGACACCTCGCTTTATTATAAGCATCTTGCAATTCTAAAGTAAGGTTTTCTTATAACCTTAGACGAATATTAGATGACGATAAACCATTTATGAAAGCATCACGGATGAAATCATTTGTATTCTGTTCCGCGGAGACTGCTTTGAACTCGCATTCTTTGCCCAGTACGTTCAAGGCCTGAAAGTACCGATCAATCGATTCTCCTGGTTCCTGTCGACAAGTAGCTAATGAATATCTGGCAAAAATATCATTTTTCGGCTTAACTTAAAGCAATTTTAGTACTGCCACAGCATCTTCAAACGATTCGCACTCGCTAATATGTTCGTATACTGAGGGTGCTACATGGCTGATGATCAGGTTTAGTTTTTGAGTGACACTAACCTTAGCAGTATCGATAAAATTAGTGAATGTTTTGTACCTGTGAGTCCAGAACCTATGAGAGTCAACAGTGTTGGTGTCTATCTCAAGTTTATCAGCTTTTAGTAGTTTGTCCATACTAATATCGTATTGCTGAATAATTGAAGAACGAACCTTAAATTAGGCTTTATTCAGCAATAACATTACACTATTAGTTTACAGAAATGTGACAAGTAGTATCAACAACCTCAAGTTATATTAACAAAAAAAAAGGGCCTAGGGAGGTAACTAATTCACAACAGTAAGGAATAATATGGGATCAGCATCCAACGAGATATCAAACAGCGGTTTTGCTTCGTCGAAGAGGACTGTTTAGCGGGGTCGTATAGGATTGTTGTAATACGCATGAGATTTTTAAGAAACTCGAAACAATCATGCAGTAGCATACAGTGTATACAAGAAACAAATGGCAGTAATAAAATTGCATAACGGGATTACAGAATTCAGAATCGATAAAAGCGTCATACAAAGACATGCCTCATTTTCAATAGTATTTGATTTGTACATAGAGCAAGCAATAAGTTTAATAAACAAGTAAAAATAGGCAAATTCCTAAACAAGGATAGAAGGTTTAATAAACAAGATGATAACAGACAGGCGAAAGTAAATCTAGACAGTAGAGGAGTTTAACTACTTAAAAGCTTGGATCATAAAGATCAATAGAAGCAAAATGGAAAGGATAGTAACGCTGAGAAATTAGAAATAGTCTAAAAATAATAATATCGGTAGCGTAAATACAAAAGAGCCAAATATTATGGTAGATCGTAGGAAAGACATGTAGAGGAGCATTAGCGCGCATATAAAAACCAAATTAGAAACGATTCAGGTAAGAAGTTACATGAAATTGAAGAAATTGCTCTGAATTAAAACAATAGGAAATCATATCCAACCAACCCCAAAATTCAGATTACGAGAGAAAGACAAGGTAGGCGAAAAGAAAAGTTAGAAGGAGAGGGTGGAAAGATATAAAGAGAAAGCAAGAGAATAATTTTGTTACTTTCGCTAAAGGTAACTTATTCAGAACTCAACCTTCTTAAATTAAAGGCTCTTTTCATGCGGGCATAAAGTCTAAAACTCTCGCCAACTAACTTGACAAGATGTGTACTTTGAGAAATCAAGACTAGCAAAAGAATGTTTTAAAATCTACTATTTTGTTATTATTTATTCAATTTGTTGTTCGACATTGAATTGATGTGTTTTAAAGAGTATCCTTAGAAAATATTTTACAGCAAGCATTAAGCTTTAAACTCACTCTATAAGGCATTGAACTTGTTCTAGTGCTAACTAAAAATTCGCCACGTTCCAAAAGTTTATTAACTTGGAAACCCAGATCTTTGACATTGTGCATATTTGATCAGCTAGCAAATACTAAAACATATCTTTCTTTGAAGATGTTAAACGACGAGTTCTTTCGATACCATAGAGCAGGGGTGGCCAACTTTGGTGCACATAAGATCTACTTTTTATTTTAAAATTGTGTCGCGATCGACCTATTTTTTAGGTAAGAAGGGGATGTTTTTGCAATGTGCTTTTATACCGACGTGCACTTTGGCGAGCTCCATGATTAAGGGGTAAATAATCTACATACATGAGTATTTATTTAATTGGTTAAAAAACTTATGTCCAGAGGAATTAAACCAACATGAGCACTTATTAATAACATTTATTCATTCAAACTTTTTAAATTAATGAGAAACCTGAGTCTGCATTTCCTTTACTAGTGCATCATAATTTGGAGTATATCCTGACAAAGACAATAACAATGAGTCCTCAGTATGAGAATCGGTCAGGACGGAACGAAGATTAGTTTTAGTCAATTGTAAATATGAAAATGCCGATTCGCACAGATACGTAGATCCAAAGCAAGAATAAATATATTCGCTACATTTGATAATATTGGGATACTTTTCTCGGTTAACATATTTCCAAAATTTTCTTCAAATTTTCTGGCTTGTAAGATTAAATCAGATTGTAAAATTATAATTTCATTTTCCAAGGCGTTTTGCTCCATATCAAATAAGTCTGCAATTTTTTTGCTAATTTCCTTCACAATTAAATCTTTTTTGAAAGGAAAAGATGTAAATTCCACAATTTCTTTAATTTTTTTAAAATCTTGGAATCGCTTCTCAAAATCTTCCATTACATTTTGTATTTCGGCCACGTACTTGTCAATCTCATAAATAATATTTTTATTTTTTTGTAAGTTGTCTGCCATATTTGGAAAATGGTTCATATTATTTTGTTGTAAATCTTTTATCAACAAAATAAATTTGGTTTTATATGCATCTATGCTGCTAATCATATCAATTATTGTTTTATTTTTACCTTGTAATTCTAAATTTAAATGGCTTAATATGGAAGTAAAATCTGTAAGGAATGCTAAGTCACTAAGCCAGGTTTTGTCATTTAAATACGCATATTTTTTCTCTTGTTCATTAAGAAATTCTATTATTTCAGGCAATAAATCACGAAATCGTTGCAGAAATTTACCTCTACTTAGCCATCTTACATCAGTATGCAATAATAAATCAGACTGACCTTCATCGAGTTTTTGTTGAAAAAGACGACGTTTGAGAGAACTTCCACGAATTGAATTAACAATTTCAAACGCGATGTCCATTACTTCTTTTGTATTTAGTCTCTTGCTGGATAATACTTGCTGGTGAATTATACAGTGGTAACTCAAAAAATCTGGGAATTTATCGTCATTTCGACATAAGGCTATAAATCCATTTTTGCGGCCTATCATTGCAGCTGCGCCATCCGTTGTTATTGAAACTAATTTAAAAAGAGGTACTTTCTTATCATTAAGCAGACTTTTAAACTCGTTGAATATATCTACACCTCTAGTCCTTTCTTTCAAAGAAATCATACCCAACAATTCTTCTTTAGATGTAAAATCTTCAAAAACTAAACGAATGAAAACAAGTAACTGTGCAGTATCACTTATATCTGTCGATTCATCACATTGAAGAGAAAAACAAGAGCATCTGTTAATATCATTTTGTAACTGTTCCATTAAATTTCCACCCATTTTTTCGATTCGTCGCATCACTGTGTTTTGGGACAGTTGTAGGTCTTGAATTGCAGCAGTAATTTCGCTCTTGTTCTTAAAATCATTAAAAAGGGAATCCGAGATTTCCAAGAACATTTCCTTTACAAATTCACCATCAGAAAATGGTTTACATTTTTTAGCTAATAGATAGCTTACTTTGAAGGATGCAGTTGTTACTGCTTGTGACTTCAATATTGGCTTTTTGAAAATATTTTGTTGATTTGTTAATTGAGTTTTAAGATCCCGAACTTTACGTTTTCGTAATTCGGAATTTGGTGGATAATCTGTTTGATACTTGTTATGTAAAGATAAGAAATGTCTCTCCAAATTACCCTTTTTAGCAATGGCTATCGAGCTAAGACATATTAAGCAGCAACATTTATCATTCACCATCGTAAAAAAATAGTTAATTTCCCATTCTTCATTGAAATGATGTTTTCGATTTTTTTGGTTTGCTATCCATGTTCATAAATAGGTATACTAAAATGCAAAAAATATACGACTTAATAATAGGGCATGTAATAAAAGTATTGGATCAAATTTGGAGGATTACCCCCCGGGTTCGAACCCGATATAATTTATTCGGTCTAATTTAGATATTCTAAATTTATTTGTTATTTTATTTGCGTAGTTTCATCTTTATTTTACACAAAAAAATTTGTTCAACTTAGGTCTTGAACCCAAACCTCTTCATAAAAAAATAAAAAAAAAGTTATTATATCGGGTTCGAACCAGGGGGGTAATCCTCCAAATTTTAACCAAAAGTATTAAACAGTAACAATATAAATTACAATTAATAGATTCCAAGAATTAATCCTAATGGCATGCAATTCAAATGTTATTATTTTAATAGTCATAAATTTCTCAGAAGTGTAAATACAAGTCAATTTTAAACGCACTGTATTTCAGATTTATTAAATAAACATCATTTATATACGTTTTTATATGTATTGTATAAGTTTTTATCATAAGCCGAAGTATTATGCTGATTTTGTAATATCCCAATTCAAATAAATTTTATATAGGTAGCAAAAAGTAGCAGCAGCAAAAAAGTTATCTCCCGACAAAAGCTTTAAATAGAAAACAGAATTGCAAAAGTGCAAAGAAAAAGAACTTAATAAAACCATTTCAAATGTCAAAACAAACTAATAAAAATAATGATAATATAAAAATTATATCCTTTCTATGAGCTAATCACAGAAAACATTTGAATAAAAAGTATTTGTACTTTTTAAGTTAAAAGTTTTTATGAGATACTTTTCGCAAACCCCGAACTTGCGAGTGATCGACCAAAATTGGTCTCGCGATCGACCGGTCGATCGCGATCTACTTGTTGGCCACCCTTGCTCCCTTGCCATAGAGTAATCCCTTAGTGTCAGATTAAACTTTCGTTTGATGTGAAGTTCTGTATTTCTTATAGTTGATATAGTTAACTATCTTCAAATATTGAAATTATATTCTGTTTTAATTAATTTTAAACTTTAATTAGTTGACGTTGCACAAATCTAAACCAAGGATATTTTAAGAGCAGGGTTGGCAGATTATAATTTAATTCTTATAAGATTTATTGGAAGCTTGAGAGATTAAGCAGCTTATTTTTGACTCATATTTGTAACAGTTAACTGTGTTAATGAAGTAATTTGTGTGAAAACGCTAACTTCCTGCAAATTTAATATTTTCGATTTTCCTGAATATTTCAAACGTAAAGGTAAGATTTTTATTTTTAAGAAATTAGCAAACTAATCGAATTTAAATTCTCTCTTATCGCACGTTTCCAGTCATAATTTCCATTTAAAATAAAAATCAATATATTTTGCATCATTCTCAACTAAGTTTTTAATATTTCTTGCATCTACGAAAATGAAAAATAATGTTTGATAAATTACTTTATAGAAGCTGAAAATTTCCTAAATGTGAATTATTAAATGACTGGTGTATAAGGGAAATTTATAGCATGTGAGGGAAATGCAAACTTGTTGCTACAACAATATGTCAAACCACTCATATTAACTTATTTTAAGTTTTGTAAAAGCTTCCAAATATTTATTAATTTCTTTAAATATCTATTAGGAGTTTAAAAGAGCATTAAATGATTTATACGCGACCTATTCTTATAGGCTGTTAATGTACGTTAACCATTTAATGGTGGATTATATACGTAATCCTGAAAGCACTACCAAACTACAACCGTGCTAAAGTTGGATAGGCACTTTTGTAGAAAGTTCCTCTTTGGGTGACTAACCGTTGAGGAACTTCTCATCAGTGAAACTAATGGAAATTGATCTTTTTTACTAAAATACAATAATTTTTCTTAATCTTTCTTGGGTATTAAACCACTCAGAGTTTTTAAAATTGACTTTATATACGTTTCGATCCATGACCTAGGATAGTTGTTAAAATAATAAAAATTTTCAACGAACTTCGTTCGTTTATGAAATCGATTTGTCGTCCGTCTGTCTGTCCGTCCGAGGCCTTTCTAATGGTCGGACATCAATGTGTGATACATCAATCGATTCAGCTCGGTGTCCTGAGCTTAAGTTTTGATGTCAGTTGAAATCGGGCCACGGGGACGCCGTGCCCCCGCGATATTCCGTCGGGAAAATTAAAATTTCAAATAGGTCCAAAATTAATGTGCGATACATATTTGGACTCCCCTAACATAGCTGAGTCGAAATATGGTACCCCCCACAAAATCTGACCACGGATACCCGACCCCCCCCGGGGAATTAATTTTTATCAAAACTTTCAAATAAGTCCAAAATTAATGTGCGATACATATTTAGCATCCTCTAAAAAAACTGAATCGAAATATGATGCCCCCTTATTTACACACACACACACAAACACACATACATACATACATACATACATACACACACACATATATCATCATCATCATATTGTTTTCGACCTTACTTAAGGTCGGTTTGACGCAGCTCTAACTTCTTTTCTAATCTGTGTTAATCTAAAAAGTTCTACATACCTTTCACAACCTCAATTTCTAATAATTTGACTAATATAGTTTGGTCTAGGTCTTCCTATATCCTTTTATCTTTTTCCTATCCATCTGACTTTACATAGATATTAGCAACATGATGGTTGTTAAAGAACTCTAACATGTTTACATGTTTACCATTTATAAGCAAATGAAATATAACCTTCAAAAGGAAAAGTGTTAAAATATATGTTATGGTAAGGCTTAAGCAACGAATCGCTACCAACATGCCAGACCGCTAACTAATTGTGAGTTATGTCCTGGTGACATTTAGTTAACTGATTTTATTTTTTTTTGTTTTGTTTTCGAACTTACTTAAAGTCGGTTTGACGCAGCTCTAAATTCTTTTCTATTCTGAGCTAGTCTAAAAAGGTCTACATACCCTTCACAACCTAAATCTCTAATAATTTGACTAATATAGCTTTGTCTAGGCCTTCCTACTCTATTTTTATTTGGTAGTCTATAATCTAAGACTTTACTAAATAGTCCCTCATGTCTTAACTGGTGCCCTATCATTCTATCTCTCCTGACCTTCAATTGTTTCCACATACAGGGATCCTCACCTATCCTTCTATAAACTTCCTCGTTTGTTACTCTATCTGTCCAACTAATCTTTAACATTCTCCTATAACACCAAGTTTCAAAAGCTTCTATCTTTTCTTATCTACTTCTTTAATTGTCCAAGCCTCACTACCGTATAGTAGAACGCTCCATACGTACGACTTTAAGAAACTTTTCTATTATCTAAACTAATACTATTAGCTATTAGTAAGTCTTTCTTTTTTAAAAACATTTTTCTAGCTTGAGCTATTCTAGCTACTATATCCCTTCTGCTACGTCCATCCTTTGTAATTATACTACCTAAATAGCAAAATTCATCTACCTCCTCTAACTCGGTATTACCTATTTTTAATTTTGGTTTAGAACTAGGCTGTAACTCACTAGTCATTATCTTTGTCTTTACTGAGTTAATTCTCATACTATAGTTACTCCGTAGTATCTCATCTAAAATATTTAAAAACTCTCCAAACTCTTTTCTAGACTCTGCTATAATGGCTATATCATCTGCCAAACGTAACATGTCTATTTTGTGTCCCTGTACACTAATACCTATCTCTTTCTCTCTCTAGCTAAGTTTAAAGCTTCCTCAATATAAACATTAAAAATCAAGGAGACAGTATACAACCCTGTCTAACACCATTTCTAATCTTAGCTTCCTTTTCTATTTCATCAAATCTAATTACTACGCTTTGGTTTTTATATAGACTGTAAATAATTTTTCTATCCCTATGAGAGATTCCTATTTTTTGCAAAACCCTGAACATAACAATCCAATTAATCCTATCAAATGCTTTTTCTAAATCTACAAACGCGAAATGAGTCTTTTATTTTTTGTAACCTTTTTTTGATAATTACCCTAATCATTAGTATCGGTTCTCTAGTCCCTCTGTCTTTACGAAAACCATATTGGTCTTCGCCTAAATAATTCTCAGTCAAAGCTTCTACTCTATTTTTAATTATTATTGCTAGTGTTTTGGAAGCATGAGAAGTTAAACTAACTGTTCTAAAATTCTCACACCTATCAGCTCCTGACTTTTTTGGGATTGGGATAATAATATTTTTTTCGAAATCTATTGGAACCTCACCTGTGTCATATATTACATTTATTAGTTCATATAATCTGTCTAAAGTTTCCTGACTTGCATATTTTATTAATTCTGCGGGAATATCGTCTATCCCTGGCGCTTTATTTAATTTAAGATTGCGAACAGCTCTATCAAATTCCTCTCTTAATATTGAGAACCCTATTTCTACATCCTCTTCTTGGTCGTTCTCTAACTCATCCATATCGTCTCCCTTATATAAATCTTCTAAATATCTTTTCCATCTATCAGCTACCTCAACTTTATATATTAGAAGCTCATTATTCTCGTCTCTAATACCATTATATTTTTTCCTATCTTCCCCAAAAAACTTTTTAACTGCTCTGTAAGCCCTGTCTGTCTTACCTACTTTCAAATCATCTTGTATTCCCTTACAATTCTCCTCCATCCATTTATTTCTAGCTTTTCTACACTCATGTACTATCTTATTTCTAACTGTATTATATTTTTGCTTATTTTCACTATCCACTTCTCTGAAAGGTTTAAGCTTTCTTCTATTCTCTATTAAATCTAATATCTCCTTTGTTATCCAGGGTTTTCTCGCTTCTATTTTTTTCTTACCTATAGTCTGTGTTGCTGTATCATGTACAGTCAGTTTTATTTCTTTCCATCTATTTTCTACGCTCCCTCCTACAGCTATCTCTTTGCTCTTATTATCTAATACTTGTTTATATTCCTCTTTACCCTACTATCATTAAGCTTACCTAGATCCCATCCTCTCTTTTAGCCTTTCCCAATTTTTTGAATTTTAGATTACACTTCATTTTAACTAAGTTATGATCGCTATCTATGTCAGCCCCTGGATAACTACGGCAGTTTTAACTTGGTTTCTAAATCTTTGTTTAACTAAAATATAATCTATTTGGTACCTAGCCCTATCACCTGGGGCTTTCCAGGTATATCTTCTCCTAACATGTTGTTTGAATAGGGTGTTTACAGTTACTAATCTATGTTCCTGGCAAAACTCAACTAATCTTTCTCCTCTATCATTTCGTCTGCCATACCCAAATTTTCCTACCATTTTTCCCTCACTACCTTCTCCCACTGACGCATTAAAATCGCCCATAACTATTAAATTCTCATCTCCTTTTACTTTTCTCACTATACTATTTATATCCTCGTATACCTTTTCTACTTCCTCATCCTCGTACTGAGTTGTTGGCATGTAAACCTGTACTAAAACAGTGTCTGTGGGTTTTGTACTCAATCTAACCATAATTATTCTATCACTAAATTGTAAGTACTCTTTAACTTTATGCCCTAATCTTTTACCTAACACTATTCCTACGCCTGCCTGTCCATTAGTTGAAGAAGTTGTAATTATTCTATAATTATCTTTCCAAAAGTCATTACTATCTGGCCATCTCACCTCACTAATACCTAAAATGTCCAGCTTTTCCTTTCTCATTTCGACTAATAAATTCGTTAACTTATCTACTCTGAATAATGACCTTACATTCCAAGTCCCTATCACTAAATCGAACTGTTGCTTTATATTCTTACGATGACGAGCCCCAAGTACCCTCCCGGAGATCCGAATGAGGGAGTATTTTACCTCGGACAAGAATTTTACTTGTGAGCTCTCCATCATATATATTTCGTGTTTTAGGCCACGCACACCTGGGAAATATTGTGGTAGGCTCCCATATCTTTCCACAACGCAGTTTTAAAGATTTTAGCAAAAGCCGTATCCGTCACGGCCAACCCCAACAAGCTTGTAAATTATTGAGGATCGCCCGAGACCAACCGACCCTCCTCCAATATCTTTTAGCCAGCAAGACTGCTGCCCCTTGCTGCGCCTTTTAATCGCCTTTTACGATAAGCAGGCTTACTATAGTAGTATTCTTTATCCCCCACTATAGGGATACACACATATATAGCTTTTAAAATATTTATTCAATAAAATAAAATATATTAAAATGTCTCTTTTGTTGTTTATAAATTTTTGTATTTTATCTGAATGCTTATAATTATTACAACATAATAATTTTAATTTCTTTAAATTGTTTTAAAGTAAGTCTACATTTGGAAGTTCGTTGCGACAATGCCTTGCATTTTCAACTTGTTAAGTTTGACATTTATGACACAAATTGAAGGTGACTTTGATTCTTTGATTCCAAAAGTAGCAATTTGTGTTTACCCGAAAGAGAACTAATTTTATTGTGCCCAAATACACAATTTTGACCCCATTTTGTCCAAATCATAGTCCACCCTACAATTTTCAATTCAATTTCACATACCACTAAATATCATGGCAATAAGGTAATTTTCATCCTCAAGAGAAATATAAAAAACGGCTGCTTAAAACTTAAGATAAACTAAAAAGTAAAAAAAATCTAATTTCCCTGAAAAAATGTGACTAAGAAATGCTTCGAGTAATTGTTCCTAATTAGCATAAGAACGAAGCTTAAATAATGCAACATTAACCTTTCTAAGATTTGATGTTGACTCCTTTGTGAAAGAGTCAAATCCAAAAATTGTTTTCAAGCGATTACAAATCAGCAACTTTGGCTGATCGTATCGCGAAATTAAAGCTTGAAAAGCAATATGAAAATTTGCAGGAGAGAACTCTAAAGATTTAATCAGTTCTCCAGCGTACGACACTACTTTTCAAGTAATGAAAATGTTTTTAAACTTAGTCCAACTTTGTAGATCTTCACCTGAAAACTTGAGTATATCTATCTTCGGTAAGTTGACCCGAGCGATTTTTGGAGACTTATATGTGATTCTCCAATGCTCCACCCGAAGGTACTACATTGGCCAGGAAGCGAGTTTTTTTTACCTGGAAAAATTTGGAATTTTGCCGAACCCTTGCTGTTCCAAGCAAGGTAGGGATCTTTAACGTGCGTGACAACACTCACACACGGGACCTCCATTTTACCGCTCATCCGAACGAGGGTGTATTTTTGTGAAAAATGGTCGTCTAACATTTTTCAAGCGGACCGTGTCGGGATTCGAACCCGGGACCTTGAAATTTTGGGGACTGCTAGAATGGCGAAAACTGATTGAATTGTTTGGTGGACGGCGGCACGAATCAACCGTTAGTTTGCGTACTGAATTTTTAGCATCCGATATAGCAGTAAAGTATGAAGAATCTAATTCCTAATAATTCTCTTCCGTTTTAGTTGCAGTGATAGCATCTGCTGCTTGTACAATTTCCGAGTGAACGGATTCGTGATCAGACAATAAGACAGAAGCAATAGTTTGCCCCTCTTGTAACTCCAATGTCAGCGATTCGGCAATTGTCGTATATATCATCGTAAGCGACATTTAAATCACTTAGATATTATTTGAAACTGGCAAGCTGATTCTCTATTACGCCGCGGCTACGAATTAGGGTCTCCATGGTAGCCTGTGCTCTGGAATGTTATGAAGCACGAATAATGAATTAAACTTTACACGCTACTCAAACTTAGTAAATGTAACGTATAATTATTTTATTTACGAAGATCTGTGAACGAACAAGCACAGATTGAAATGCAAGTTGGTTGGTTGATATGAATTACCTGAGTACTTACTTTATTACAACACCAGCTTTGAAAATAAATATCGCCGCTTTAGAACCTGATCTACGTGTCCTACTGCTACTGAGGAATGCCACTTTAGACTTCTGGTTTAGATGCACTCTTGCATCCACTTATGTACAGGAAATACAACTTCATGCTCTTAAAACTGAATGATATAATAAATGATTATCTACAAAGACTCCTAATTAGATCCAGAATTCCACTAATTTGAACTTATTTAGCAAATGATCTTGCAAGTTTTGAAGTGTGTTAATTCCATGCCATTGAAGTATTCCAATTAATGTTTATATCCGGTCTCGAAGTATGCCATATGTTTTAGCGTTTTCCATCCTAACTTTATATTGTTAAGAATATGGTTCCGCACTCTTGAAGGGTTGCTGGATAGTTTGAAGGTGAATAACCAATGGAATTTAGTGCAATAAGACTTGAACGTGCTGTTAAGCTTTTTATTGCAAAGTAAATGTTTTCCTTTAACAAGGACAATGAATTAAAAAAATTACATGTTTTTTATGAACGACATTGACATAACGATATCAACTCTCCCTGGTAAAACTATTATATCAATGGTTACCTAGATATGGTTTAAGTTAGGCATCTTGATTAGGAATATAAAGGATTCTACAGAATCCTTAACAGTGTATTCTATACATTAGCAGAAAAATTTTCAGAAACTATTACGAAATTCTTCCCTAATTATAAGTAATCGATACTGCAAATTACCGGTTACCTAAGAAAAGTTTAATATTACTTAAAAAAAGATTTCAAACAGGTTGTCGCAGACTTTGCTCGTGACAATGTACATCTTTATAAGAAAGGTGCGCGGTCATAACACCTGCATATATTCCTTAACACGGCTCGCCCCTTTTACGATGACCATAACCCCCAACACAAAAATCGCGCATGCTGATTGGCTGCTGGTCGCCCCACCATCCTCAAGAATAAGTATAAAACAAGCTGCATTTCGACCAAACCGTCACTGTACTCAATCATCTAGAGCTTCCCCTAGCCTAGTGCAGAAATAGTCGAGACCCTAGCGCTTCTCCTAGCCTGAGGAACCACCTGAAGATGCTGGCGCTTCTCCTAGTCCGGGGCATCATCGAAGAAGACCTCGGCTCTGCTTTGAGCCCGAGGCAGCACGACCACGCCGACGCGTTGGCACTTTCCCTAGCCCAAAGCCGTTCGACACCGACGCCACAACGCTGCATGGGCGGCGCCACTGCAGAGAAGAACAGACGACGACGGCAACGACGCTGAGAGCAGCACTTGCAGCGACAGCAAGAAGGGAACGAACAACGACAACAGCGTTTACGAGACCGACACTTACTACGCCAGTTCCTACAGCGACCGCCTTTTCCACCATGACGTATCCACCACCTGTGGAGTGGCAAGCCGTCCCTTTGGACACTGACAGGATCCCGTAGAACCAACAGTCGTCTACCCGGATGACTCCAGGAGGTTGTTACGCTTATTTTCGACAATAGATTCAAATACGTCTTTTTTGTGGTAATTTGTTTTCATTCACCTAGCTTCTGTTTCTATTCAAAACCTCATCCCGTATATTTACCTCGTTACAATAGTACGCGCAATCATAACATTTCTTTCAAATCTATTCATTCTAACACGAAAATTTATTCGATAAATTAAATAGTGAAAACCTTGTTTTAGGTATCCGTTAATTTGTTAAACATTGCGATAACGTATAATTGTTTTCTATTGTGTTTCCCATTTAAAGACTTGTCGAAATCATAGATCCTACTATTATTTGATGGCGTGTTTTCCAGTTTGCTAATCGCGCTTCGATAACGCGAGGTTTGCAGTTCAATTTGATTCTGCAGCTTGTGCGTTGAAACATTTTCTACATTACTCGTCTCAGTAATTCAAAAGCGATGCACGTTTTTTGTTCGACAAGTAGGAGGTATCTTGAGGAAAAACTTGCAATGCTACCTAGATATTGTGGGCATTTGATTTTCATTTGTTATTTCTAGGTAGCATTGCAAGTTTTTCCTGGGTTTTCCTTGCGATATTAACATGAAATACAGCCTACATACATGATTTCTATTTATACATAAAATAACTAATTACATAAAAATAAGCATATTAACAACCCCTGTAAAACAGCACTGGTATCTGACAAGTGTAAACCCGCAATAGGGTTACCCCAAAACCATATACAATCTCCGTTGAACAGTATTGGTATCTGACAAGTGTAAACCCGCAATAGGGTTACCTCAAAACTATATACAATCTCCGTTGAACAGTATTGGTATCTGACAAGTGTAAACCCGCCATAGGGTCGCCTCAGAACCATGTTCAAATCTACCAAAGAGGTAACTTAAATCATAATGATTTTTTCCCCTCAAAATAAATATAAAAAACGACTGCTTAAGCCTTACGGTAACACAATCGCACACTTCTTTAATAACCATCCTCTCGATTGTATAAATAGAAACATGTTAAAAAATGTTTTCCAATTTTAAGTTATTGAATTTATATAAAATTCACCCATAAAACTTAATCAGCTGATTTCACGTTAAGCGTATTGGCTACCTAAAGAAAGTCGATCCCAGGTCGCAACACAAATTGAAGGCAATCATTCTTTTAAACTTTAAAAATTTTTGCTTTGTGTACTCAAACCAAATATTTCGAACATCAATAAATCAAAGTCACCTTCAATTTATGTCATAAATGTCAAACTTGAAGTTTTTATTATTTTGACAACGATCCTAGGTCATGGATCGAAACGTAAATAAAGTTGATTTTAAAAAATATAAGTGGTTTAATTCCCAAAGAAAATTAAGAAGAATCTTTGTATATATTTCACCCTTGTATATATGTTATTTCTTAGATTGTAATTGTTGTATATATGTTCTAATGCATCTGAAACTGACGAATAAAAATCACACCTAATTGTTTTACTAGAAATTGTTGCACAATATCTAATCGCGGAAAACCCAGCCGGATAGCAAGGTAAATAATAATAATGGTGTACAGGTTAAAACAGACAAAAACAAATATTTAAATTTACTGCTAGAAATGTACCTCAAGTATGTAGGCAACTTTTCAAGCATTTTAAAGAATATTTTATATTGTTGCGAGCTACTATTAGGCAACCCGTCAAACACACAGGCGCCGTAGGCTCTGCATATTCTCCAGGGTTCGAGAATTCTTCTAGCAATTACTGGAGGATGTCATTCTTTTTAATTCAAAATATATATAAGACCGCTAATAAATGCAAAAGTCAGTCTATACCAGTATGTCGATGTAAAATTATATCGTGTATAGTAAAAGTAGTTGAGCTTTTGGAAGTCCAAGAGTATACATAAATGTTATATAATGTGTCTAATGTACTTGCAGCTTGTAGTATACATAAATAGATAAAAGTGTAATAAAAATAGTTGTGTTAGTGTTATTAATGGACCTATGGTAAAGAAGTTAGTTGAAGAAGATATTAGTGCTTGTAAATTCATTAGTGTTATAGTACTTCATTGTTAATTGGCTGAAAACATCTATAAATAAGGCATATACTGTGAATTAGACTTTTGAACAGTAAGTAATAAAGACTTTTGTTATTACTTGTTTTAAATTAGAGAAACGCGGTAGCAATAGCCCGTTACAATATTGTACATTGGGCTTTTCAATTCATTCATCCTATTTAAAAAACAAACTATAATAAATAACTAATAACACAATTAACTCTTTATACGAGATAGTTACGTACAAATCATTTAGTAATTCTTGATATTCCCAATGAGTGAATAAATTAAATAATGCTTAAAGCTTTTGCAAAACTTAAAATTAAGTTAACTTCCGTGTTGGTATTCTAGTATATTAAAACAGGAAGGCGTAATTTCCTGACAAACTCAAATTTCCGTTAAAAGCCAATCATTTAATAATCGCCTTTTAAGAAATTGACTTTTGGTGCTCGTAAATCAAATAGCAGTACTTAATAGTTAATTATCAATCACCGCTTTGCATTTCCTTTGAAGTTACAAATATAAACAACTTCACTGTTTAGGATACAAAACTTGTTGATTTTTGTTTTAAAAAGGAAATTTTACGGAAACGATGTGATAAGAGTGAATTTAAATTGTATTTACTTCGTTAACTTATAAATTCTTTTCCCTAAAATAAAACACCTCACCTTTAAGTTGGAAATATTAATGGAGATCGTAAACATTAAATTCACAGGAAGTTAACGTTTGCACACAAATTACTTCATTAGCAAGGTTTACTGTTAGAAACACGAACGCAAATTAAGCTACTTAGAATGTAGAGTTTTTGAGACATCTTATAGGGATTAGAGTATAACCTGCCGCCCTTAAAATATTTCAGGTTCAGATTTATGTAAAGTCAACAAATTGAAGTTTAAAGTTGATTAACGAACAAAATTTAATTTCCATATTTGAGAAGTCTATATCAACTACAACAAATACAGAACTTCACATGAATAGAAAGTTTAATGTGACAACAAAGGACTACTCTATATCATTTCGAGGGAGAATCGTCGTTTGACATCATCAAAAGGAAATGTGCTTTAATATTCCCTAGCTGGGCAAATACGCACAATATTGAAGTATCGCAGGGCACTTCTTACGTTTGAAATTGATTCTACTGTAGTTTCCAAGTTAATGGACTTCTGGAACGCGGAGAGTTGACACTTTGGAAATAACTTGAATGGTTTCGAAGGGTAGTTTTAGAGTTTAATACTAACTGGAAAGCACGCTCAGTTGTGAATTTTAATTTAAATTTAAACAGTAAATTGAACCGCTAATAAATAAAAGAGTAAATATTTATATACTTCTTAAGTAGTCTTTAATCTTCCAAAATAGATTGTAACAATTTTTTTTGACGACTGCAAATCACCTAAAGTTGTTCGTTTAATACGTCATTTTGTCTATTTAAATAAACACATAAATATCATTATGCAAATAAATATTCGTATTGGGATCGTGTAGTCCAGTAATAATGCAGAGATTATTCTCTAGTGCTAGTTTGGTTGATATCAACAGGCTTTGGCTGTTTGAATAAATACCTCAATGTCAAGCGACTTTGAAGTACTCGTGAGCAGTAGACAAACCAGTCAGTCTGGCATGGGCATTTGATAAAGACACACGATGCAGAAGTGCAGTGTTCTAGCCAGCAATTTGCGTGTGGCCTTAGGCCTAGCCGTTTAAGTCAAGTGCAACATGCACTTGAAAAAGTGTTTCTTAATAATGAGCTCTTCAGTTAATCATAATTCTCTTAAATTAATCTGAACGTTCTTCAATTAGTAATAATTATCTCCAGTATAACATAATTTTCTTCAGTTTACTATAATTTACTCAAGTTTACGATAATCTTTTAATTGCCATGATGTTTTATTCGAAAGAGAATGCAGTTGAAAAGATAACGAGAGAAATCTAGTGATAACCTTTCATGTGTTTAATGTAGAACTTTTAATAAAATAGCGTTTATAGGCTCAATAGTTTTCCGATAACAAGATATCTGACTTTGTTAATTTTTGTTTTTTTCCCAAAATGATAAAACGTACTCCAAGAAATTCTAATAATGATCTCGTAACTTGTTAATATTGATTTCAATTAGTTTGTAAAATTAACCTCAATGGTTGGCGAATTTCCGCTATTTGTAAATAAAAAAGTGGATAATTACGGTGAACATAATTGTTTTGTAGCGAATGGAATGCCGTAAAAAAACAAAGCATTTTGGATAGCTGTAGGATTGGATTTGATTGTTTCATTTTGCAAAGAAGGAATACACTTCAAGTTCATATAATTGGGTTCAAGAAACGTACAGCTGGCTACATCACAACATGTGAACAGCCGACGTCATTTGTTTGTAGAGGCACTGTATGTAAGCACATCTGGTTTAGACAAAGTAACACTCTTACATAAACAAGAACATCACTGTACAAGGTAAGCCTTTTTTATTATTTTCACATGACGTCGGCATTAGGCCAACATTGATACAAGGCAACATATTAAGTACAACATTGTGATGACCTACGATTCTTATTTTGCTCAGCAACTATAAAAGACTATTGATGTTAAGAATTTATCACCATTTAAATCCAGGGTTGTACCTGTTATTATTACGAATGAACTTATACACCCTAATCGAGTCCTTATTAAAATTTTTATGTATGTGTAATTATACTTAAAGTTAAATTATTAGATTTTTGAAATTTCCATATACACCTGTAAACCAAATAACAGATCTGATGCTTTGGATACTGATTTGAAATAGCTTTGTAACAAAAAAGGAAATGCTTAACATGTTTTGCTATTTTGTTTGATTTTATTATTCTACAACTGCGTAGAAGAAATTGAAGTACAATTTTGATGTATATATTTTGTACATACAACCTTTTATCATAGAGAAAGCAATATTTGATTAAAGAACCATCATTTAATTCATTTAAGTAATTGTTTTATTTTGAACAAGTGAGTTCAAAAATAGGGTAATTGAATAAGGAGCAAGAGGCATAAATACCTTCAATATATTAATATGTGTAGCTCCCATTTGACTAACGAGCACTGATTGCACTTTCAAAATTTGATGCCTAATATTTGTGTCTATTAAAGTGTGTATATAATTAATGGTTGGTAAGATTGATAAGATTAATCTAGAAATGGTAATTATAGTAAAGGACCAATTACTATTATGTAGCAATACCGATGGCAGTGTAGCGGTTATGTAATAAACAAAGCAAATACGACAAACTACTTACGAAAGAATGTAAATACCTTAAAGCCTGTGCCGCACTGGGCAAGAGAAGTCACACACAAAAGGTAGCGGACACCCAAGAACACGCGGACTCGGTGTGGTGTCGCTTTCAGGACTCTCGTTCAACTGTCTCCTGTTACCGTCCGAGTACGACTCATGTTACTTCACGCACTCGCACTACGGCATAAGGTTTCACTCAAACTGTGGGGTACCCGCACTAATGGTATTTATTGTCACCACTATTAAACTGTTCAATGATGACGTAACATACCGCCCACCAAATTCATGGAATTTTGAAAAGGAGGAAGTAGGTTGGGTGAAGAAAATCACATGGGATTTGGCCTTGCTAGGAAAACAACTAACAAAAGATATGGTGGTGCAGTACAGTGAGCGATATCACCAACTATGCAAAATAAAAATATATATGTAAATAAACAAATATTTAAAAATAATATACTACCATACATGTAAGAAATGTGTATATACATCTAAGCATAAAACAAAATTAAAATACCGGTAGCGGTGCTAGTTTGACCAAAGGTCGTTTTAATGTGCCATGTGCAGTTTTGACTTCAGCGACACGTATGATACCGTCCGCACCGGGAAATGTATTAATGATACGACCAAACTTCCATTGAAGTGGAGAAAGCTGGTCGTCCTTGATGAGGACAATAGTGTCCTTTTCAACTTGTCGAACACCCACATTAAAGTGCCATTTAACCTTCTGATTGAGAGTATGTAAGTATTCATGGCTCCAGAGAGCCCAAAAATCAGGGTGAAGTTTTTGCAGAAGTTTCCACCTGCTCTTTAATGATAAAACGTTGTTTGAATGGTCCTCATCTGGTGGTGCAGAAAGGGGTTCCATAGTTAGGAAATGACCTGGTGTTAAGCAACGCAGGTCATTTGGATCCGAACTCAAAGCGCAGAGTGGCCTTGAATTTAAAACAGATTCAATTTGAGTAAGAACTGTGTATAGTTCTTCAAAGGTAAGTTTTTGTTCGCCGATTACGCGAGCTAGGTGTGTCCTTACCGACTTAACACTGCTTTCCCACAAGCCACCGAAGTGAGGGGCGCTAGGTGGATTAAACTACCACTTTATTTTTTCCGAGGTTACTGCACTATGTAGATAACTCGTAAGCTGACGATAGGCACCTACAAAATTAGTTCCGCAATCACTAAATATTTGAGAACAGCGTTCTCGACGTGCTATAAATCGTCGCAAAGCAACAAGAAACGCGTCTGCCGACAAATCCGAAACGAGTTCAATATGTGTTGCCTTAGCGGCAAAACAAACAAAAATACAAATATAGGCCTTAAGAGTATTAGAGCCTCGTAGGCGGCTAGCCTTTATTAAAAGAGGGCCAGCAAAATCAACACCAACAATACTGAAGGGTTTGATTTGGGTAATACGTGCTGCCGGTAGGTCTCCCATAGGAGGAGTTATCAGGAGCGGTCTGGTAAGAAAACATCTATGACATGATGATAAATAACTTCGGATTGAATTTTTAATAGAAATGATCCAAAAATTCTG
This sequence comes from Platerodrilus igneus, assembly GCA_036346225.1. NCBI lineage: Eukaryota > Metazoa > Arthropoda > Insecta > Coleoptera > Lycidae > Platerodrilus > Platerodrilus igneus. Next base: position 81,190 of record JARFIW010001610.1, on the reverse strand, counting down.
TTGTATAAGATACGCTGTGGTATTAATACCGCGATGGTAATACCTTTCATGTGTTGACCGAATGATAAGTTCGGTTAATCGATGCCGCTGAGGCAATAACGCAGGAAACTTTTCGAAATAAGATAGCGAAGAATGTGTCAAGCGCCCACCTACTCTTAAGATATTTTGTGAATCAACAAATGGAGAAAGTTTTCGCAAGCCTTTAAATAATTTACGGTTTGCCTTGATCGAAGCTATTTCCTTTGAAAATGTAACATTTTGTACATGCCGAACGATAATCATGAGAGCATTGTGTAATTCAATGTCTGTTAAGGGACCCGTATGACGTTGAGCCGTGGGTTTAAAAAATCTATAAATGTAAGCCACGATGCCTTGAATTTTATAGAACGATGAAAAGCGACTTAGTAAAATGTCAATGACGTTTGGATCTGTTTGAGCGACAAATGTTAGGATCTTCTTTTCCGTAGTTACTTCAGTAATTGAGGTTGGCAATGTTGGTTGAGGCGGCCACGAGTTACTAGGGTAGTGAAGCCATTCAGGCCCCGCCCACCATAGCGAACATGAAATAACCGCGCTTGGCATTAATCCCCGAGATGCAGGATCAGCCGGATTATGGGAAGATTTAATGTAAAACCATCGACTAGGTGCAATGATTTCTTGAATGTGGCTAACACGGTTTGCCACAAAAGTTTTCCAACGAAAAGGTGGATAACGTATCCAAGTGAGAGCGACCGTAGAATCACTCCACGCTGAAGCATCGGAGATTTCAATCAAGCCTTGATAAGACCCAATGGTAAAAGAAAGTAAATCGGTTAATAAAACGGCGGCACATAATTCCAAACGTCAAATGGAAATGCGCTTAATTGGAGCTACTTTTGTTTTAGAGGTTACAAATTGTACAGTTATTTCTCCAGTAGTTTGATTTATGCTAAAGTTCTTTTTCTTTTTTTAAGATTTTTTCTTTTATGGCTTTGTTGCGATTGTTACATGTCAAAATGGCATGTAGAATGTTCTAGTTTTAGTTATAATTTACAAGGTAATGCCCGCGTATTTTTTAAATTACAAGTGTCAATTTCCGTCGTCCCCGAGTCGTGCCTGCGCAGAGTGAATGGCAAAGTGCGCGCATGGTGTTAGAAGACGCCATTAAGTTACGAACCCTCGTGCAAGCAACATCTATCTGTGCCGTGTCTTTTTTTTAGGGATGTAGGTTCCTTCTACCTTTTTGCCTTTGTGTACCTGTTACCTGAATCCTGCCGTTCCTCTACGACAGCAGTATAGGAAAGAACGGAGGGAAATCTGATTCAACGAAGCGTGAATTGAACCCAGCCCGCAAACATCGTGGGACCCTGAGAATGTAAGTAATTTGTTTTGATTTAAATTGTGCTTACAAATTGACTTAAGAAGCGGTTGCATCACTTTTAAAAACGTGTGGCGTATAAGTTACAATTGGCGGGAATTATATCGTGAGTATAACAATTGCGCAGTATGGCGATTGCCCGACAGTAACACAACATACTTATTACAAGTGTTCATTGAAACTTCAGTGACAAAAATAAACTATCACGTCAAATGAAGGAAGAAACGCCCGTGACTACAAAATACGGAAACGAACAGGAATGTCTTAATCATATGGAGATTAAAGATATTGGCACTGTTACTATTAACCAAACCGAACAAGATAAAGAAAATCGTTCAAAATAGGGTTCAGATACTAATATAGAAGGTAATATCGACGAAAAGACATCAAGTCTTAAAGATGGTCCTATTGATAACGAGGTGACCATCACCGTAATTAAGCCTGTAAATCCAGGTAATCCAGATAAAAGTGCATCCTCTAGCCTAACAAATGATAACTTCTGTAGTTCAATTCACATATGTAGCAACAACAACTTTATGAATTTTATGAACGGAAAATAATTTTAAACAATGCGGGTTCAAAACGGACGTAGAAAAAATGCTTTATAGCTTCTTTAAAACTTAAAACTGATTTAAGTACAGGCGTAGTACTAACTCCAACATTCCGTTGAAAACCAGTATTTAATAATCGTTTTTTAAGAAATTAGTTTATTTTGCTTGTAAAGATGAAATAGGAAAACTTAATTTACCAATTACCGCTCTGCATTTCCTTTGAAGTACGAAACATTTACAACCACACGCTTTACAACGCTGTTGATTTTTGTTTTTTAAAGGAGATGTACTGCAAACGATGCACGCACAAGAGGGGAATTTAAATTATCTAATTTCGCTAACTTATAGATCTTAATCCCTAAAATAAAACATCTCATCCTTACATTTGAAATATTAAAAGAAGACCGTAAATATCCAAATCACAGGAAGTTAACGTTCACATACAAATTACTTCATTAGCAAAGTTAACTGGTAATAACACGAACAATAATTAAGCATTACAATGTAGATCTCTTAAAACATTTTATACGGATTAAATTATAACCTACTAATCCTGCTTTTAAAATATCCCTGATTCGGATTTATGTAAAGTCAACAAATTAAAGCCCAAATTTAATTAATGAACAAAATTTAATTTCAATATTTGAGAAGTGTTACTATTTCAACTGCTACAAATACACAACTTCACATCAAAGGAAAATTTAATATGACAATAAGGGACTACTCTCTATCATTTCGAAGGAGCACCGTTGTTTGACATCATCAAAGGGAGATATGCCTTAATATTTCCTAGCTGGGCAAATAAGCACAATATTATAATATCGCAGGGCGCTTCTTGTGTTTGAAATTGGTTTCACTTTAGTTTACAAGTTAATGGACTTTTGGAACATTGAGTAATTTCACTTTAGAAATATCTTCTTTGGTCTTATGCAGAATTTCTAAGGTTTAATATTGGCTGTAAAATATTTTCTAGGAACGCTAGTTACATATCCCTCAAACAATATATGTATAATTAAATAGAAATTATAAAGAAACAAGTTAGTTGCAAATTCCAGGATAATTAAAGAAAAGATTAATGAAAGTTCACAAGCAAGTTGTGAGAACGGGTGTGAATACAGTGTACTCCAGACGTAAGTGAGACGTGCAGGTCACAGACGGTTATAAAACCGCAATTATTAGAATTAAGATTGCTACTTAGTATTGTATAAATTAATAAAGAAATAAGCAGACACGAGCTCTGCAGTTCCCACAGAAATGTGAGGGGCAGGAACAACATAAATGCCCCGGAAGCCTCAAGATAGTCAGTCAGTCTTGAGCCGCACAACTTTTGCATTGTTGGTTGTTCAGGCTACTCGCCCTAATTTAAATCCATTTAACAATAATTTCGACTTAAGAGTAATTTTATATAGTTTTGTAAAAATTCCAATTGTAATTTCTGATTAAATAAAGATTGTTAGAAGAGTTTTTGGAAGAAGACTTTTTAAAAATGCAGCTCCCAAGGCCCAAAACGTAACTCGCTCTGTAATAAAAGTTTAGTTTAAAGTTAGACAAGAAATTGGATAGCTAATAAACAAAATACTAAAATTTGTAGATGTTTTCTAGTCTTTAACTCCTAAAGAATGTAATTTGTCAAATTGATTAGCAAAAGCTCGTACCTCATACTTCACGACCCGTATGGTAGAGGACTTTTGATCTCGGGAGATTAGTTTATAGCGTCTTTGGCGGTAGTCACATAAACATTCCTACATACACATACACACACTTGCGCGAACGTGCGCGCGTACACATACCAGCGCACACATTCACGGACGTATGCTTGTTTTACTTTCGTACAAGAAAGATGTGATTTTGCAAGCTCCGATACATTAATTTATTCGAATTTAAAATTTTCTAAGCTAAAGTTAAAATTAGTAAATTATTTGATTGAATATAAAATCCAAGTAGTAAGGTGTAGTGTTACGACCTTAATATAAAACCAAAGGGTAAAATAAGGAACATTCCCTAACAATGAACATTGTAATTAGTGGGTAAGTGAATTCATATTAACCAAATACATTAACGTGTGAGAAATATGGAGTGTTAAAAACTACTGAACTAAAAAGGAGGGTAAGAATCCTTAGCTACACGTGACCAGCAACGCTGGTCATACAGAATCATATTTAGCTGTACACCACATTGCCGACAAATCACAAAAATTTAAAGGACAGACAACCTTATCAACAAATAAAAGCAAGTGTTCGTGATAATAATAGCACGAACTAACATTAATAACACATGCAATGACAGATAGAGCTAAAAATGATCAAAAGGCAACAGCTGCTACAAACATTGGTACCTCCTAATCATCAACAACTTATCCCTCGTTACTTGCATTGACAGATTCGCTAATACCCTACTAAAGATCCACCCGTATTTCCTGCTCACCTCTACCACCAAGTAGATCAATAAGTCCTTTGAAGCTTGTTTATTTTCCAGAACCCTTTAATTTGAATACTTTTGACTTAGAATTATTTTTAGTCCCATAAATTTTCGTTTTGGTAAAAAATTTAATCCTATTATAAAGTAACCGATATATTTTGTCCCATATAAACAAAGTTTCGCTTTCGAAAAACTTTCAAGTACGATTAGTTTTGTATCTAAGTTCAACCAAGGTTAAGCTAGTAACCGTGTGATTTTCGATACAAGCTCACGTCTGATGTGGTTGGTTTCAATACGCGACACCGAGCTACAACGTTCAAAACAGGTCAGTCGTTTTTTATCTGTCGTAGAACGAACATGTCTTTCCCGACTTCTAAAGTAGGCGATTGGAGAATCGCATTAAGTTTGCGACCCCCTAAATTATATTTCTAGAAAGACCTGAGGTGATGTTAATCAATGGTTCGTATATTATTATTTAAACATCCTGTCTAATGCTCCCGTTTTCTTGCCGCACAGTTATACGAAGTTATTTGAAGTTATTTTAAGCTATATCCAATTAAATGAAATTAATTTAAATTATGAAATTTTATAATCTTTACGGCTAATAATGTAATAAATTTTTACAACTAAAAGACGCATTTAAAATATGCTTCAATTGTAAATGATGGTTTGTCGTAACAAAATTTCTACGATAGCACTTATGCGAAGGCGTAACTTGGTGGTGATTTGGAAAAAAAAATTCCTACCTCACATCTTTTGAAGTGGTCATCAATGTCATTGGTTAGCACCGTTTGGAATACCCGTTCTACCCTCTTCATTAAAATCCGACATTGATGCTAAGAGGGCCTATTGGGATACGGCTTTTATTTGGTTCTGTACTTATAATATGTCAGTTAGGGAATGATAGGGAACGCTATGGACAAATTTCGGATGAAATTTGAATAAATACTTAGACCAGGGAGGACGAATTTGTAAATATATAGAACAGGCAAAATAGCTGGATTCACTATTAAACATTTGGCGAATGCTTAGAAAATTTTACATTTAATAAGGGTCTTATTACCTCTGAGAACTTAGAAATCCACTTGGCATAGTGTGAGAATATTCCGACGATGCGACGGAGAAACGTCTGGTTAACGGGTAGTTCGAGCTCGGTCAAAGCCCGTAGCCGATCAGGGTCTAGTTTTATAGTTTTATTTGAAATGGTATAACCCAATAAACTGATAGTATTGCGGGAATATCGGGACTCTTCTTCATTTATTGTTAAATTGCACGTCTTGGCAAAACCCAGAAACCTTCTACGATTTACGTCATGTTCTTCTTGATCATTACCACTTATAGTTACATCATCCAAATATGAATACACACCTCGTAAGTTTTCTAGTATGTTGATTTTGTTTATGACTTTCTGGAAAGCGGCAACTCTATTGGTTACGCCGAAAGGAATCCTCAAGAATTAGTATAATACTCCATTTGCTTCGAAAGCGGTGAAGATTTTATTTTCATCTAGAATCGGGGTTTGATGGTAAGTACTTTTTAAGTCAACCGTGCTGCAAACTGAATATTTAGAAATTTTAGATATTAAATCTTCAATGTTAGGTAAATCAATTGATTGTTTGAGCTATAATAGGTTGTATGTACAAATTTAATCAAACTTACACGTTATATTTAATATACACACACGCGCACGCACACACACACAAACACACACACATACATACATACACACACATACATACACACACATACATACACACACACATATATACACACACACAAACACACGCGCGCGCACACAAACACACACATTTTTTTTCTAATTCTAATATCTCCATTCTTTATTCGAGCTCTCTTTGAAGCCACTGTATTTATATATCGTCCCTTTTCATCTCTTGGTACCTCATTTGTTGCAGTTTTAACACAAATTCCTTTTTAAGAAAAGCAGCTTTAGATTGTTCAACTTGATTTTTAGCCTTTGCCCATTGGGAAATACTTTCAGATGTACAGCTTTTAACATACTCTTTTCTTTTACTTGTACATAATAGTGGTTAATATTTCTATAAATTTTTAATATTAGCTAGCTAGATTTGGATAGTTTTAAGGCGACCCTTCAGATCGAACCGGTAAGCAGAGCTGGCAGCTGCTATCCGGTATTACGGATCCCTTCCTATTCATTTTTGCGTGTGTCTTGTGGATCGGGCTAACTCCAGAATTAACGCTAGGGATACCATTCTTTAAACCGTATTTTTAGTTTCAGTTTGTTAGATTTTTATTTAGTATTGATTAATCTGAAGTTAGATTAAATTTGGAGCACGTTTACTTTTCGCGTTTAAACCCAATGTAGTACCTTCGGGTGGAACATTGGGGACGTGGCCGGAAGCATAGCGGGCCATTAATTACATTATAATGTTATTTGGTTCGTGAATACTTCAAGGTCTGGCACATTTCGTGACGTAGCAAAACAGATGGTGAGTCTAGATAATAGAAATCTCTCTTACTGTCCAAGTCCAACGATTTTACTTTTGAAGGTTATTAGAGTACAAAAATTTCATTTTTAAATAAGAGTAGTTTAATCAGAGATTCAACGTGATAGACTAGAGGTTGAATAAATTCTCAGTAGAAATTAAATAAACATTTAATTTGATTAATCATTGCTTACGCTAATTTTATGTATCATATTGATATAAAATCAAATTCTGTGTAAATCGAAGATATCAGATCTGCTCTCTACGCTATAATTTAAAAATGTAAATAAAATTTCTAATGGCCCAAAATTTAACTAGGGGAGACTACAAAATTTAAAGATTAACAAAAATTGTATCGATAATATTTCAGTTATAATAAATGTAAATAGTTTTATATTAACACTCATTAGTGGCGTTCTAAACGACACGAGATATTCATAAGTGAGAAATTAGCAATCATAAAATTTTATCTAAAAGGTATTGAACCTAGCATGAAAATATCAATCCAATTTTAACTCCAGTTTTACAGATCAAGTAGGTGTATGAAATTTAGGTCCAGTGCAGCTGTTGAGTTATCTAGGGGCACAAATAACGGTCCCCTGTGGTTCAAACATATATAACCTTTTCTTGCCGGTACAAGGTTAGGTGTATGACAACAGAGCCTTTGTGCTCAGAAGCGTTGGTACACTAAGTGACTTCTACTTTTTCCAATTAGTGCTTTTTCGTTAGAAATAAAAATTAACAAAGTAGTGGCGCCTTGATATTATCCGTCAATACATATCCCCCTGATAGTCTCTTGAAGCAACTGCGAGTAGGGTAAAATACCCTACTACCGCGGAAGTTAGAGTTCCAAGGTAGTCCGGAAGATTCCAAAGGTCGTTATTTTATAACGAATTAAATTACAGCTTTTCGTGGCCTTTGTGAATATAGAGGTGAGTTGTATTTTCTTTGACAACCACCCCAGGTTCAGTGTTTTGACTTGAAATTTTTAGTTCATCTTAATTTAAAATTATTATAATTACAGTCGAACAGTAATGGTAACGTGCAAATGTTATACTTTTATGAATCATAGAAATCAAAGCGAGCTAGAGATAACAAAGATACAATCTCGACCATCAACTTGGAAAACATCACAGCTATTAAGAAAGACCTTATTGAGTGTATATTTAGACATGAATACAAAATAAAACGAAACAGTACCCAGAATAGTCACTAAAAGGTGGAAGGTATCGCGTTAATAGCATCTGCAGCGAAGCAGGACAGCGAAGCATATAAGATCAAACTCCGCCAGGCAGAAAAACATCTTAAAACTATCACAGAACAGGAGATAATACGCATGGATACGATACAAACACAATCACACATTCAACCCATATACACACATGTTCCCACAATCCCAACCGCTCAACATGTTCCACCAACAAAACCTCCTAAAACTATTACGTCCGCTGAAACAATCCCATCCCAATTATTGATGATCGTAAAACAAAAGCTACGTCCTTCTCTTTCTGAACTATCCACTTGAAGCATTCGTCCATTCAAAACCACTGTAACCATACACACCGACAAACCCCCAGATCTTGGAATCAAATATAACCTCAACCAACAAATTTGCTTCATCCATGTACCAAATTCCGTCAACCACAGTTAGTAATCTTTGATACGGTCAAAGAGATCCCTACTCTAATTTACTTTCGCACCTATACCTCCAGAACTCCCTTCAACACATTATCCCGGAAAATTCGTACTGAACCGAGATATTCGTAGCTATCCGTCGCCCCAAACCCAATACTGACAACCTGATCTTAAACGTCTCTCCCCGCTACACCCCGATTTTAACTTTAAAACCTCATATATAGATTGGGTACAAATTATGCAGAATTCGAGATTAAGTATCAGTAATCCAATGCTACAACTACCAAAGATTTGAGCACTCCGCAAAAGACTGCAGATCAACACCACCTGCGGCTATTGTACCAAAAAGTACTCTACAAGATCGTGTTCCTACTTGCAATCCCATACACCCTCCTGCTCTAGCTGCCTCCGTCTCAACCGACTCCCCAATCATCTAGTCACGAGCCCAGAATGTCTTGTATATGAACAGTCACTGGAAGTCTCCAAGCTAGGAACAGATTATGGACACTAATCCCTTCCCAAACCAGATCCCTTTGCCCTACACCATCAACCAACACAAAACATCCATAGCTTTCCTTCAAGAACCATACCTTGTTAATAACAAATTCCAAAATCTCCCCCCCCCCCGCGAAATCCTTTGTACATCCCAACATAACTGATCGAAACTACACTTTCAAAATAACAAAATAATCCCTTTCTTGTCTTTGTACAGTTATACGATTACAGTGAAATATTCAGTTAAAGAATTTATTTACTCTTATTTATGTTACAAATATCATTTCTGAGGACCACCTATGGCTACAGTTTTCAGTGCGTTGATAAGTTTGATTGACAGATTCTTTCTTTCCAAGTAGGATTACTATTTCTGTTGGTGCTTTTATTGTTTTGTATGAACAGAACCAGCATCGAAACCTAACAGTAAAGAAAATTCGAATACAATATTTCCTAATATTAACTGAATAATTGTTTATCTTCGAACTTTTGTTTGTACATTACCAAATTTACCACGCCTGAACTGCAATTGTTTGTTGTAAATCTTTTGTACCACTTCATTTCACTCAAATTTTTATGTTGGACATTTTTCTCCTATCATTGATATTGTTACAACACCTTTTAGTGCAATTAGATAGTAGGAGAGAAAACAAAAAGGGAAAACTGTTGGTTTTTTTTCGAGATTGATTAGAGCTGTCAGAAAGTTGTCAGTAATTGTAAGAAAACCTTTTTTGTACGATTATATGTGACAGTAGATTAATAAATGGAAGTTACTCTGAGTACTGTTTGTAGTTGAGGTGTTGTGGTACTCACAAGGTTAGAACAGGATTGACCACGGTTAGTAGTTATATCCTAACATTTTTTGGTGACCCCGACGTGATCTGAGAACGAACTGTTCCACAGTAAAATGGACAAGATGAAAAGGCCAGAACACCAATTAAAGTACAGTTGAAACGGCTGGTCAAAGTTATAAGTGACATACTTGGTCAAGAAACTATTGACGAAGTAGTTTTAAAGGTAAAACTTGAGGGTTTGGAAGAATATTTTAAGAAGCTGGACGCTTATGATGAAAGAATCTTAGAACTATTCTCTGAAATAACAGAAGGAGACGAGGATGCCCACGAAGCAGAGTTTGTGGCAATTGAAGAATTTAGAAAAGCATATAGGACCGCGCGAATCAAAGGAAAAATGTATTTCGATAGGAAAATTAATGCGGATGGTAGCTCTACAGTAAGTGTAGTAAGTAGTGAAAATGGTAGAGATATCGAAGGGAGAAAGCACTCGGCTATCAAAAATACAAGAGCTTCACATACTAAGTATCCTAAAATTGCTATCAAAAAATTTGATGGTGATTTGAAAGAGTGGTTAGGTTTCTGGGCACAGTTCAAAAATATAGATAAATACCCCCAGTTGCTTATATCGGAAAAGTTCTAGTATTTGGTGCAAGCTATTACCAAAGGGTCCAAAGCGTACAGCGTTGTGTCGAGTTATACCCCAAGCTGACGATAATTATGCTAACGTGATCAATGCACTGAAAAAGAGGTTTGGTAAAGAAGATATTTTGGTTGAAGTTTATGTACGCGAGTTATTGAAGCTAGTTTTTAGTAATAATCAAGACCCAAAAAACAAGCATTTGAGTGTCATGTTCGATACGTTAGAATCTCATTTGCGGTCACGGGAAACGCAGGGAGTCGCCAGAAAAAGTATGCGGCTATGTTATTTCCCCTAGTAGAGTCTAGCTTACCTGATGAAACACTACAAGCTTGGCAGAGAACTTATCTGGGTAAAGAGATAAGAACAGAAAAGTTGGTCAACCTTATGACATTTTTAGAAAGCGAAGTTGAAGGAGAAGAAAGAATTAAGTTAGCTCGAGAAGATTTTGGGTTGCGAAGTCAATCGAAGCGTGGTAATGAGCATCACGAAGTGAACGAGAATCAACTCCACACAGCCGCCGGAGTTCATCACACGAGCACGGCTAGGAAGAAGGAAAATATACACGATAAGTTGAAAGAAGTAGCTGCTTGTGTATTTTGCGACGGCTCTCATGATAGTGACAGGTTGTGCATTTACATTTCCAATGCTCCACCCGAAGGTACTACATTGGCCAGGAGGCGAGTTTTTTGTTGCCTGGAAATTTAGAATTTTGCCGAACCCTTGCCGTTTTAGGCAAGGTAGGGATCTTTAACGTGCGTGACAACACTCACACACGGGACCTCCATTTAACCTCTCATTCGAACGAGGGCGTAATTTTTGTGAAAAATGCTCACCTGCCATTTTTCAAGCAGTCGGCCGTGCCGGGATTCGAGCCCGGGACCTTGGGATCCGTAGTCTTACGCCTATTACATTGATCCACGGCAACGTCTAATGACAGATGTACTGAAGCACATAGTTTAACATTTGAAGATAAACGAAAAAGGGTATTTGAAAAAAAGCGCTGTTTCTGTTGTCTGAATGGGGGGACATGGAGCAAAATTTTGTAGAAAGCGAATAATTTGCCTGATCTGTTCTAGAAAACACTATGCAATTTTGTGTCCTTCTGTTCCTATTAGTTTGAAACAAAGCGGTAAACTAGATGAGAATACGGTATCAATAGCGACTATGTCTACTCACAACCGAAGCCCCGTGCTACTACAAACATTGATGGTCGTTATTAAGGGTAGCAAGGGAAGTTTTCAAGCGCGAATCCTCCTCTATAGTGGGGCACAGAGAAGCTACATAAAAGAAAACGATAGGCGCAGGCTTTGTGGGAGTGGAGTGGTTAGAGAAGCAGTTTTTGAAGGATTAGTTGCTCTTGCAAAATCAATTAACAAATATGAATTTTCCTTACAAGCCATGAATAGCACAATCAGCTGAAAAATCGAAGCCTTAGGTCAGAAAAAGATCTGTGATTGTATTCCCAAGTTAAATGGTGGACCATGGATACGCGAATTATCCGAGAAGAATATCTGGATTCACGATATGGCAAGTGAGAGTTCCGAAATAGATGTCATTATAGGCTGTGATTACTATGGAAGTTCTTTGACGAGAAAGACCGAAAAACTGGAGTGTGGTCTTACAGCGATGGAGACGGTTTTTAGATGGACAGTGTTTGGTGAAATAATAGGGTTTGGTGTCGAAAAAAGTCTAGCGATGGCCGACTCATGTTTGGCGTTAACCAATATTGATGTATCAGGGTTGTGGAGACTAGATGTTATAGGTATAGTAGATCTAATTGAGGTACTAGCTAGAGAACAAAGAGAACGTATATGTTACGAGCAATTTTTAAACACAATCAAGAGAGATGAGGTAGGGCGGTACGTGGTAAGTTTACCCTGGATACAAGAGAAGGGTTTTCTCCTCGACAATTTTGCAGCCGCTGAAAGGCGTTTATTAAAGTTAACTCAGCGGCTGAAGTTGTCTGGGCAGTTCAAGCTATATCACAGTATGTTTGTAGAATGGGAGCGCGATGATTTAATCGAAAAGGTACACGAAAAGAGCGTTAAGGGACATTACTTGCCACACAGACCCGTGTTTAAAGCCGAAAGTACGACTACACCAGTCAGGCCAGTGTTTGATGCATCTTGTAAGATAGGTGGACGTTCCTCTTTAAACAATTGCTTAGAAAAAGGGTCTAATTTTTTGCAGCTTATTCCGTCTTTAATATTAAAATTTGTTGCTGATATACGGAGAGCGTTTATGATGATTAAGGTTAGTCTTGAAGATAGGGATTATTTACGTTCTTTGTGGTGGAAATCGGAGGATGAAAAAGAGCTGCAGGTGTACCGACATAAAAGGGTAGTGTTCGGGGTGAACTGCAGCCCATTTTTACTAAACGCAGAAATAGCGTATCATTTGGACAACGCTACATCATCAATTCAGAAATGGGCACAGGTTCTAAAAGATAGTTTCTACGTAGACAATTTTGTTCTTTCGGTCGATTCGGTTGAGGAATTGGAGGAATGTAAGGTAGTAGCGACACAATTGTTGGCCGATGCAAAAATGGAACTACGCTTGTGGGAGAGCACGGTTATTGGTGATAGCGAGATTTTTTCTAACGATTCAAGTCATTTGACAGACTTATTAGGGTTGAAGTGGAACAAGGCGGCGGACGTTTTAAGTTATTACGTTCCTGAAATTAAAATCGTTAAATTGTCGAAACGGAAAATGCTGTCCTCCTAAATGGGTTGTACGACCCCATGGGACTCTTAGCGGTGGCTACAATAATCCCGCGTATTCTGCTACAGCAAACATAGGCAGTAAACGTAGGGTGGGATGAAACGCTTCCGGAAAATATCAGAGATGAATTTGAAAGGTGGGCAAGTCAGGTTTAACTGTTACGCGGTATAGAGCTACCAAGGTGGGTGGCAGCTAACTCTGTTGATGAGAAAGATTGGGTTTTGCATGTATTTTGCGACTCAGATATCCAGTCAATAATGACGAATATGCTGTTCGGTTTGTGCAGGCAAAGGTACGGGTCTGCCCTCTCAAGGCAGCAACAATACCCAGGTTAGAGTTGATGGCCTGTCTAATTGGTGCCAGATTAGCAGCAATGGTTAAGGCAGGTTTAGCTGTTGCTAATTTAAAATGTGTGTACTGGAGCCACTCGACTACTGTTTTGCCGTGGATAAACCGAAATCAGAATTGGTCGGTATTTGTACAAAGAGAGTCAAAGAAATTTTAAAATATAGTCTTGCTACGGAGTGGAACTATGTCCCAAGCGGAAACAACCCAGCAGATCTCCCATCTCGTGGTTGTACTTCGGAAAAATTGTTAGACTCTCGATGGTGAGAGGGACCGAAGTGGCTAGCGAACTCGACTCGGTTTTTTGAAGCAATCGATGTCGACGAGTCACAAGTCGGTACGGAGCTAAGAAAAACACTAGTCGTGTTGGTTGTATAGGAAAAGGTCAGATGTTGGTCGGAAGACCTGTGTAAACGAGTCATAGACTACTTTAAGGTTTTAAGAGTGGTATCGTGGGCCAAGCGTTTTGGGTGTAACGCCCGGGGTGGGAGAGTTACAGGCCTCTTAACCGTCCGGGAGATCAATGAAGCAGAATTCTCGGTAATTAATTTGATTCAGAAAGAAAGTGCTTTAAATTAAGGGAAGAGTAAAATACGAACGATCATTGATGACAGGGGAATTATAAGGGTTTTGACCAAAATTGTTCGTAGGGGTGATTGTTATGATTTTAAGTACCCAATATTACTACCTGCTAAACATGTTCTGGTTAATGCATTAATTAGGGAATGTCATAAAAATAACTGTCATGCCGGGACCCAAATAATGATGAATAAGCTTAGGGAACGGTTTTGGATCTTAAGGGGTAGGAGGGCCATAAAAACAATTCGCGATAAATGTGTTAGATGCAGAAGGTACGAAAGCAAGAGTTTTCCTACTGAAGCGGCTCCGCTACCCAAAGATTGGGTAGAAGAAGCCTCGGTGTTTCAGATTATTGGAATTGAGTTGGGCGGGCCAGTCTATTTGAAAGATAGTAGTAAATGTTGAGGCGGCTCCGTGGCGTAGTGGTATGTGTGTGACTACTACGCCCAAGGTCCCGGGTTCGAATCCCGATACGGTCCGCTTGAAAAATGTTAGGTGAGCATTTTTCACAAAAATACACCCTCGTTCGGATGAGAGGTAAAATGGAGGTCCCGTGTGCGAGTGTTGTCACGCACGTTAAAGATCCCTACCTTGCTTGGAACAGCAAGGGTTCGGCAAAATTCCAAATTTTCCAGGTAAAAAAAACTCGCTTCCTGGCCAATGTAGTACCTTCGGGTGGAGCATTGGAAAAATCACATGTAAGTAGTAAATGTTGGTTTGTCATTTTCATATGTGCGGTGTACCGAGCGATACACGTCGAATTGGTGATTAGTTTGAGCACTGAAGGTTTTTTTGCGGGCATTACGACGCTTCATAGCTCGTAGAGGACGGCCCACTGTAATTTATAGCGATAACGGGACAAATTTTAAGGGGACGGAGAATGAGTTTCGTGCTCTTGATTGGGATCATATTGCGTCGATACACGCCACTCAACACATACAGTGGAAATTCATACCTCCCACTGCTGCGTGGTGGGGAGGATGGTGGGAGCGCTTGATTCGTACGATAAAGGAACTGTTAGTCCGCGTATTGAGGAGGTCCCTACTGCATTATGATGAGTTACACATTATCATTTGCGATGTAGAATCCACCATTAATGATCGACCACTCACCTATGTGTCTGAAGACGTCGAGGATCTGACACCTTTATCACCCTCGATGTTCTTGCGCGATAATTCTACCGGAGACGTGACGGATTTAGATAAAATAGATTCGACAAATTTTAATAGAAGGCGTAAATATCAAGTTCGACTTATGGCTAGCCTTCGTAGTAGATTTCGGAAGGAGTACTTGAGTTTGTTGGTACAAAGAGCAAGCGAAAGGGGATGTATAGTCCTAAGATTGGGGATATTGTTTTCGTGGGTAATGATACTAAAAGGGGTAGATGGCCGCTTGCGCGTGTAATAGAAATGTATCCAGGGTCAGATGGGCTGACTCGAGTGGTTAGATTGCGCACTGCTTCTGGGGAACTGGTCAGACCAGTGAAACGGTGTTTTCTGTTGGAGGGTGGTGAATCTTCAACTCAACTCTGTTTAAAGTCAAGGGTGGAGATGGCGCCAACTATGAGACAGGCACGCGCGTCTGAAAGGGAAGTGGAGCGAGCCAAGGTTGCTTCAAACATAAAAACCCGTACTGGACGGGAAGTGAAGACGCCGACCCGGTTAGATTAGTAGATTTAATTTTATTGTTCAGACGTTGTTAGTTCTAAAATTAAAGGTGGGAGAATGTTACAATACCTTTTAGTGCAATTAGATAGTAGAAGAGAAAACAAAAATGGCAAACGGTTGGTTTTTTTTCGAGATTGATTAGAGCTGTCAGAAAGTTGTCAGTAATTGTAAGAAAACCCTTTTTTGTACGATTATATATGACAGCAGATTAATAAATGGAAGTTACTCTGAGTACTGTTTGTAGTTGAGGTGTTGTGGTACTCGCAAGGTTAGAACAGGATTCACCACGGTTAGTAGTTATATCCTAACAGATATCGTTAGTTTTAAGGAATTATTAGTCAAATGCATTTAATTAAAGCACATTCAAAATTTCACACACACAATATTCTGAGTATTTTAATTTGGTAAAAATAATTTAATAAATTTTACAGAAAAAGAATTGCCGCTCAAAGAAATAAAGGCTTTAAAATATAGGTATTTCCAAAAATTCAAAACATCAGAAAAAAATTGTGGAGGAAACACAAAGGATGCCGTAGACTAAATGTAAATGAATGCGTTTTATTGAAGAATACTACAATGTTTATGTTTCCATTCATCGATATAATATAGCAGTTCCTAAATTAAGTTATAGTTTAATTTCCTACTCAAAACTAACATCCTTATATAATTATTATCCATCCTAATAATCCCCAATAATTAATAACCGCCTCATTTGTTGTTTCTTAAAATTTCAGCAAATCATTTCACTTTTGAATGGGACGGCGGCGAGTTGACACGGCGGCGAGTTGGCACGGCGGCGAGTCGACCGCGGCGAGTTGGCCGCGGCGAGCCGGCTGCGGTAACTTGTCCTAGATCCACTTAACCGCACTTCTTGATACCTTTTTCTCATTAAGAAAAGCATTGTGATAGCATCTCTCTCGTATACTACCTCAATGACTTACAATTTCTAAATTTTTTTTTCAAATAAGCAGGTAAAGTGGGCAAAACGAATTACTGCAAGTCACGTTTTGAGGTTAATAAAATATTAAATTTACTATACGAAAATACATTGATTTCTCAATCGTCCACAAATTCTTTTTCAAATTAAAGCCAAATTGAATTAGTAGCAAAGAAGCTGTGTCCATCCCAAACTTTGCGTATAAAACTTTAAGCAACCTATACATTGAAGGATCAAAGAATCAAGAACAGCACTCAACTTCCAAATAAATACACTAAAATAAGATTTTCACAACGAACAGGAAACTGGCTTGGTTATGTAAAGCGCGAAAGAAAATCGTTCTTATTTTGTTGGAAAAAGAATAGCGTATAAAGCAAAATTCTGTCCTCATCTTCATATTTTGATAGAAGTGAATACAAAGCAATTCTATAGAAAAAACCCTGGAAGGATTTATTCTATTTATAGAGGCTGTGAGCTTATATATTTCTGACCACATTTTCAGCCCACCTTGTTTGAAATGACGTTAGTGATAAATTGTAGCGCAGGATGTGGACGCTTATTTTCAAAACATTTTCAATACAATTAAGCTGCCACTTTTGACGTTTATTGACGTAAAAGGTTAAAATTACAAAAAATGATTTACCTTTATAACCTATAAACTGTTATCATCGAAAATAGCAAAAATTGTGGAATCTGGGATAAATATGGTTAAACAAGCCTTGTAGAATGCCACTATAACATTAGCGAACGTATAAGCTTTTATTATCTGATATTTCTTTTTAGAAAGAATAAAATTAAAAATAAACGATATATACCTGTAGGCTAGCTCAGAATAGAAATCAGTGAAGGTACGCATCCAACCAGTTCCAAGACGGAAACCTAATGACGAAAAAATAATTGCACTTAAGCCTGATGAGTACTATAAACAAATACAGGTGTTGGTTTTGAAATATTCTCAACTAATCTTGATTGTGCAGAGGGATGTATTGGAAAACTATTAATTCGGCAAATGTTCAAGAATTGGGGGATCTTGGTAGTCACTGCCTGCTTAACCCCCTTCACATCCACTGAATATCAATAAAATAGGGTGTATATTTACAAAACAATGGAAGGGAATCCGAACTGTATCTAACAAGAAAGCACAGCGGTTATGTTCGAAGATAATAAACATAGAAACAAGGACAAAAGTGTTGTAATCATATGTGTGGAGCACAGCACTGTATGACTATGAAATAGAAACAGTAGGAGAAGCAGACAGAAAAAAGAAGAAGTCTTTTGAAATGTTATGCTTCAACATGGACAGATAAAGTTAATAACAAAGAGATTATAGAAATAGTAGGAAATAAAAGATATGTCTGAAACAAAAAAAATAGGAGAAGTAGAAGGGCAGGATATGTTTTAAGGCATTTTTGCGGAATAGTGCGGGCTATATTACTAACAGATATAGAATCAGATGAGCAAATGTAGACCTAGATAAGCATATTGCACGCAGATAGTGAAATACAGTGGCGCAACTACGGGGGGGGCTATGGGGCTGAAGCCCCCCCCCCCAGGAGCTCAATATTTTTTAAAATGTATCACTTTGAATTGCGAAACCGTGTTTTGAAACAGCGGCACTGACGAACGACGATGAATTAATAGCGGATTGACGCCCTATATTCACTTTCCATAATAGTTATTTTGGCCCAAAACTTTGAATTTAAAGTTGTAGAGATAACCTTAATACAACCTCACTTTGCATGCATTGATAGTGTAATTGTTATGGACGCAACTATAAAAACAGATTTCAATTGAATCGTTGTGCCAAAATTACAATCATGAATAGAGTAGATATTCTGTAAGGTCACCCCGAGTCCCGAAGTGTCGCTTGCTTATATTCTATGGGACTATTAATACTATATTTACCTGCTACATAACTTGCATGCGCATGCTACACCCCCAAGCAATTTAACCCAACGTTTATAGTTCGTTGAAACGGTACTTCTTTTCTTATCACCTACATCAAGTTGTAGAACAGAAAATACTTAACTACCCCACCAGCTTCATTGTTGTGTCAGATTTCATTGTGTGTTCTCGGTAACGAAATAATTTTACTGCTACAAGGCTACAACACTATTTCATGTGCCAATTGCGTTGCGTGTGTTTGCGTTGAATTAAAAATTTAATTGAATTATTGTCGAGGTTTAGTTGAATTAAAGTTAAAACTAAGAATTAAGTATTAAGTGTCGTATTTAAATATAATGTAACGGGCTACTACTACCGCGTTTTCACTAATTTAAAACAAGTAATAACAAACGTCTTTATTACTTACTGTTTACTAGTATAATTAACAGTATATGCCTTATTTATAGATGTTTTCAGTCCGCTTAACAATGAAGCACTACTACACTAATGAATTGACAAGCACTAATATCTTCTTAAACTAACTTCTCTACCATAGGTCCATTAACCACTAACACAACTATTTATTTATATACTTCTATTTATTTATGTATACTACAAGCTGCATGTACATTAGACACAGCATATCACATTTATGTATACGTCTCTAAAAGCTCAAAACTACTATTGCTCTACGATATAATTTATATACGACATTCTAGTATAGACTGACTCTTGCATTCATTAGCGGTCTTATATATACTCTGGATTACAAGGATGACTCATGCTCCCGTAATTTCTAGAAGAATTCTGGAATCCTTGAGAAGGCGCTGTGCCCCGAGCGTTTGTATGTTTGACGGGTTGCCTAATAGTGGATCGCAACAATAACATTTAAGTTATTTTCAAAAGTTCGGTTAAGTTTACGGTATTAATTTTAATTTGATTTCTCTGGTGAATTTTATAAATCTCAAAATGAGCCAAAGTACACCTACCGGTAAGAAAAGAACTATTCACAATTTTTTTAGCGTAGCTTCTATTTCTAAAAAAAAGGCGACTGATTTAAAGTGCGATTCCGACTTAAATACCGGTACTGATGTGCAATCGAAAATACTTTTACCAGTAGCTTCTTCGTCATCTTGCGCTACACCACAGTTAGCTACTCCGATATCTTACTCTCATATGGATATTTTTAATTTTAAAGGAAAAATATTAAAGGACGAAGAAAAGTTTGAAGTTTTGAGAAATGTGTGGGTTCCCGAAGAAAACTTTCAGTTTCCCGTTGTTCAAATTGTTAAACAAAACAGAAAATTTAATTACTCGGCTCAATAAATACAAATGGTTGGCTTATTCTCAAATTGAAGATGGCGTGTATTGCAAATATTGTGTTCTGTTTGCTAAGCAAGAGGTTGGAATAAGTGCATCGCAAGCAACAGGTCAACTAGTTAATAAAGCTTTCAAACAGTGGAAGAAAGCTACAGAACGTTTTTATAATCACGAAGTGTTGGAATACCACAGAGCAGCAGTGCTTCGTTCAAAAACTTTTGTAGAAATTATGACGGGCAAGACAACACAAATTGATAGAATGCTTGATAGCGCTTCAAACATGCAAGCAGTTGAGAATCGGTTGAAAATATGTTCTATCATAAAAACCATAATTTTCTGTGGACGTCAAGGACTATCCTCGAGAGGTCATCGAGAATCAAGCGCTTTTGATGTAAATGAAGAACCGGCCAAAAATGAAGGGAATTTTCGAACATTATTACGATTTCGAATTGACGCTGGTGATCAAAATTTGGAAAAACATTTAACTGGAAGTGGACGAAATGCTACCTACATAAGCTGGAAAAGTCAAAATGAGATTATTGATTCATGTGGATCAATAATCATGCGAAAAATAACCGAAGAAGTTAATGCTGCAAAATGTTTTTCAGTACTAGCCGACGAAACTACTGATATTTCTAATATAGAGCAAGTTGCACTTTGCGTTAGATATGTAAAAAAGGACGAAAACGAATACAAAATTTGCGAAAACTTTCTTAAATTTGTTCCAGTAGAAAATACAACGGGTGCTCATCTTGCTGACACTATAATTACTAGCCTACAGGACTGCCACGTGGAAATGAAATATTTAAAAGGACAAGGTTATGACGGAGCAGCTTCCATGAGTGGTAAATTTAAAGGAGTTCAAGCAAGAATTTTAGAAAAATACCCTACAGCTATGTACGTTCATTGTGTCTCACATAACTTAAATCTAGCCATTTCCGATTCCGTATCCGTTTCTTCTATTAGAAATTCTTTTGCAATAGTTGGAAAGATTTACAATTTTTTAACTATCCAAAAAGACAAATAGTGCTTCAAAAACATATTTCTAATTCTGAAAATGCCTCCAAAGCTCAAAAATTAAAACAACTATGTCCAACTCGATGGGTACAACGGCACGATTCAATTTTGATTGCAATTGAATTACTTTTGTTCATCGTTGACGCTCTAGAAGAAATTTGTACTTCTTGGGATGATAAAGATGCTTCATCAGACGCATTGATTTTAATAAATTCAATTAAGCAATCCGAATTTATAATAGCATTACTGTGCGCGGAGTGTTTATTCGGTTACACACTTTACTTGAGTAAGGGTCTTCAGCGTGCAGACATAGAACTTCACACGGCTATCGACCAGGCTCAACTTGTTATTACTTCTATCCAAAAAATAAGGGATAACTCAGAGACAGAATTTAAACATTTGTATCAGAAAGGTTTGGAAATGAGCAGATTGTTAGGGTTTACAATTACTGTACCAAGAATAACAGCAAGACAAACAAAACGTTGCAACATTCCTAGTAGTAATGAAGAGGAATATTACAGAAGAGCTATATTTTTGCCCTGGGTAGACTCTTTTTTGAACAATATGTCTGATAGATTTGAAAACACAAAACAGTTCTCGTTAATTTTTCCAGTCTATTGACCAAATCATCTCAAACAACTTTTTCTGAACAAGCAGCCAACTTTATTAGCTTAGCATCATTTTATAAAAACGATCTGGAATGCAACAACGAAGCAGCCCTTAAAGCTGAATTTAAAATGTGGCAAGAGGATATGATTAAACAACCAAACGAACAAAAGAAATGCTATAGACTGCTTAAACATTTGCAATGAACATTATTTTCCAAGCATTCATAAATTGCTCAAAATATTTTGTACGTTACCTGTTTCCATTAGTACAGCTGAACGATCATTTTCAACACTAAAACGAACGAAAACATATTTAAGAAACACTATGAAAGAAAGCAGATTAAATGGTTTAGCACATTTAAATATACATCGAGAAATCTCTATATCCGTTGATGAAGTGATTCAAGAACTTCATATGTATATATATATATATATATATATATATATATATATATATATATTATATATAGTAGTGGCCTATTAGAATCACTTGCAAATAAATATGCTTACTTTTGTTAATTTTTGACTCGATAACTTACTTTTTAATATATATGTATATAGTTTTTGTAGCCCCCCCCCCAGGGTGAAATCCTGGTTGCGCCGCTGGTGAAATATGCCGACAGTGGGAATTTTAAGGAAATGTGTAGGTTAGTTCAGAATAGGAAACAATGGAGGTACGCGTCCAACAAGTTCCAGGACAGAAAACTTAATAATGATATCTTTTAGTCACATTTTTGCACTAACTTTAAAGCTGGCTAGATGCAATAGGCGTCAGTAAATAACTTCGTTATTAAGTGTTCTTTGTTCGTGAGTACATAAATAAATTTATATATATATATATATATATATATATATATATATATATATATATATATATATATAAATATTATAAGTAGTTTTTAACACAAGGTAAGTTGATAAATACTAACGTATTGCAATTAATAAGATGAAATAATAACCTAGACTTTTTAAGTAAAGCCCAAATGATCATTTCAAATCGAGCTAGTAATTAAAAGAAGGAAAATATAAGGCCTTGGACAGGATTTGAACCTGTATATATATATATATATATATATATATATATATATATACAGGGTGAGTTTTTAGTGTAGCAACGGTCGATAACTCCGTCATTATAAAATCTACGTAAACCAAATTTGGATGCATATTAGACATGCTTAAACTGCACATTTTAAAAATATTTTTAAGCATACAGGGTGTTTCATAATTCCAGGGCATATAAACTTATATTTTTTTTAATGAAACACCCTATATATTATTACATTTTTGAAAAGTCCATAAAAAGAGCTTTAATTTGATATGAAATTGTATTTGTCTATTCCTTTTAGTTTTTGAGATATTCAACTGTTTTTAGAAAAAATGACCCTGATTAGATACTTTGCCACTGCACTAATACACAACTTATGTTAATTTTCAAGATGCAGAAAATTTTACTATATACCATAGTATATTTGTAATGAATACTTTTTTGAAATTTCTTCACAGTATACAGGGTGTGTCAGGTGTCGCAAAATGCAATTTTTAAGTTTTTTTTTTAAATGGCACCCTACCAATTTTATTGCTACAATGGATAGTTCATTAAGTGTCCTTTCATTTTTGTTAAGCATTCTCTATAACTAAATCCATTACTTTCTGAGATATTTTTGATTTTCTTCAAATTTTAAGAATGTTTATAATTTACATAACTAAAAATAACTTACTATTGGAGAATATTATAAAACAATTAATATATTTTGATTAACAATTAACTACACTTATCCAATAACAATTTTCACTAAAGATATAACAACCTACAATAATACGCTATCAACAGAATTCTGCCAGATCAACAATATGCATTTTATAGAAAATGTTCAAACAGGAAATCAGGCAGGCTTTGAAAAAATAACAATTACAATCAAAATGTCATTTAGGTTTATTAATTGTATTTTCACTTCAAATTTTACTAATTTTATTATTATTATTATGCCACGGCTGGCCCTTTTTAATCTACACAGAGTGCACAACGTTACGATGATCAATTTTTCTCTTTTCCACCCCTTTATGTTTACCTATTTGTTTGAATTGATAAAACGAAGTCAATTAGTTTGATATAAAGAAAAGAAATATTATTTACAATTTTTGAAAAATATTTAAATACACCCTCCAATCAATCAATATCATATGTATTATTTATCCCGAAATTAATATGCTTTGAATTCAATCTAAAGTCACCAAAAACTACATTTTTACCAAAGAAACCTGGAACGTTCTAGACCCCTTTATAATATATTACGTAAGTTTAACGTATGCAATGTTTGTTGTTGACTTCATTACAATTTTTATATGAATTAAATAAATTCAGCATTGAAATTTAAATAGAAAAATATCTTAAAATTAAATAGATCTGACCTGCTACAGGTTGTTCGGGTTGTGGATCAACACCCTTTGTTGTCCTCATTCGTTTATTACTGCTCTGCTTAGTTGAACCCCTCATTTTCCATAAATTACTTTGTGCTTCTTTAATTTATATGTCTTGAATCTCGCAACTCAAAATTGTACCAGAATTGTACCCAAATATAATCGTCGACGCTGATTTGACATATTATATTGGACCAGATTTGAATTATTCAGAAATACTCCACACATTCGAAATGATATATCATAGATTCAAAATGTTGTATCATAGATTCGAAATATTATATCATAGATTCGAATTATTGTCAACACAGACTTGAATTACACCACAAATTTCAAGCCCTATTATTACAAATATTTAGTTTAAATCAATTATCCCAAATTCTACTCACGTTAAACGGCAAAAAGTCTTCGTAATCGTTGCACTATTATTACTGTAACATACATTGGTATTCTATTATATTTAAATTACGCGCGACTTTCTGATTAGCAGTGACGCAGTTTCGCCCTGCTTGAGTTGTAAACTGCATTGTCTTATCATTGCTCTGTATTATATATAGGCTCTTCCCACTTACATAATGTAACCTCAATGCTGTTTTCGTTTATGTATTTTTATGCGTGTTTGAAACTGCGTTCTCTTATCAAAAATGTTTAGTGTTTCAGTGTAATTGCATAAAGCTTTGTTAGGTTTTATCTCTTATCTTCGTACTTGTTTTATAACTAATTAGAACACTCCTCAACGCGTGTTTAATTACATGTACTATCATTTCTTTTGAATACGCGTTCTATTGTTGAAAGATATTCTTACTGGCATTACCTAAAATTAATAACAGTCTATATACAGGATGTTAAATGCCTGCTATTTACATAATGTACAAATTACTTAATTTTCTGCTAAATAAATGCAGTTTTCTAATTCCTATTGCAATTTATAGTTACTACATGACCCTTGCTACTTAATACACCCCTAAACAACCCCTTATCACAGTAATATTTATATTCGATAGTATGTTTTAACTCTTTTTTTGCGACAGTTTTAGTCAAGAATAGATGTAAATGTCAATTAATCATTTATTTAAATTACTTGACATTTCGGTCTATTATTCAGACCTTAATCATAAGTATTTAAATTTGATTAATACTACTTCTAAAACTAGTACAAGTTCTTTTTGACAGACATTTATGTCTGTCAAAAAGAACTTGTATTGAACCCTTAACATATGAAATCTTTTATCCCACTGGAATGCATGCTAGAAATAATCTGTCTTTATCTTATATCTATCCTTGCCTGTTCCACCCGTCACTACCTTCGTAAAAAATACATGGTATTTGCGCACGTCCTCTGTCTGACTACCGAGAAATTTAGCAATGATTATTTTGTTTATAACACTACCAAGCTATCGAGAAAACCTTGAAATAAACTACTATTAAGAACTTGTTTTCAACAATATTCGTTATAACTATTTCGTTTCTGCTATAACTTTGAAATTTATACAAATGTTAAAGCTTCCTACTAAAATATAATAAAGATGCATGCAAAGAATATTTACATTTGGAATATCCGTTAATTGTTCACCCTCCTTGATAACGGTCTTAAATCATTGATTTCTACACTACAGAAAATTGAAAGCTTTTCGGATTCCTATACCTACGCTCTAATCTAAATAAGATGTATGTGTTTACACTACACGTTAAGGATCTACATTTCTTACACCTACTATTTGTAATTGGTATTTACAATTGCTCTAAAATGAAGCAAAATTAACTTAGAAATCTATTTTAAAAATGCAAATTCTTACACTATAATTATGGAAAACGTTCTAAAATTTTAAGTGAATTGTATATACATGCGGTACCCTGCAATAAATAATTAGCTGACTTATCTATTCTATTTTATCCTATAAATACACGGAAATATATATATATATATATATATATATATATATATATATATATATATATTGCTATACTATTCGCGTAATTTTCAATGCCCCTACTTTGTGCTTGTTATTTTTATTACTATGAACTGGAATTCTTGATCCCTTTTGTTGTGCGCCTTATTAATTTTCTACGTACTCTAAATTATTGGACCACCATTTTAATATTCACTATAAATTGTAATTATCTCCTCCTCCGGCTGTCTTTCTTAATATTGCTATCAACTGGACTTTATCTTTAAACAACTTTATCTACCAATGGCAAAATTCGATACGTTACCGCCTTGCGGGTTATCAATCTCCTATTCAACTTGTGGCTCCGCCTTTGTACTATTTAAATCTTATGACCTCGGCTAGCATTTATTTGGAATTATAAAATTCAGTAAATTTCGATTTTATATAATAACACCAATATGTTATGTACAGCTTTTGAAATTATTTGTAATACATTTTCAATTGGTTAACCTTATAAATTTCATTTATTAACAACCATCTACTATGTACTCAAAAACCCAAAGTCACAAAAAAAAAACTTATTATCTTTACCAACAAAGTGTAGAATATTTTAAACCTGTTATCATATTACTCATTCTATACGTATGCAACCTCTTTTGTTGACTTTTTCACAAGCATATCATATTTAGCAAATTCAATATTAAAAATAAAACAAAAATTTATATAGAAAAACAAAATGTCTTATAACTAAAAATCTGACCTGGTTTTATCTTTTTTGCACATCGACGCTTCCAATAAAAATGATCTTCCCCAATTCTGGATTCCATTCAAATTATTGCCATTACGCTATGGACCACCATTATTATTATACACCCCAATTTATTTCAATTCTTCAAACTTAGACTTTTATCATTCTTGCCCCAGACTTAAAATTGTAGTTTGTTTCATCCCTGTACTTCAAAATTGTATTATTCTTCTTTTCCCCTGGACATCTAAATTGTTTTACTGTATTTTTCCCTTAACATCAGAATCATAGTCTATTTCCCTCAGACCTCGAAACCGTTTAAACGGCAATTATAATCTTCATATTCGCACTCATTTCATTTCACTTTTATAATTATTACGTATTACTTTGTTTTAATGGCAACGCACTTCGGCCTTCGTTGAGTTCAAAACTGCCTTTCTTATCAAGGTGCTTGCTAATATATTCTCGAATTCCCACTCCATCCGTGGGTACGGTCTAGAACTCGTCGCTTGTTTCTGACCAATCAAATAAATTTCATTTAGAGCAGTTTCTGATGTAATGCTCCACGATTCCCCATAATCACAACCTGCCCGCAGCTGTCTTTCGTTATCAACATGCTTTATTTTGATAGATTACTTGCTTTTCCATAAACAACTGATGCAACTCGACTTTAAATTTTCATGTTTACATGCGATTCATGCAATTTTTAATCATTTCTCTTATCAAAAATGGTTAGATATTTGTACGCATTTATATTAACTACCTGAAACTCTATTTCTATATCCGTATTAATTTAATCGTCTGGAACTCTTCTTTTAATGCGTGTCTAATTACACTTTATCATTTATTTCTAAATATACGCGTGCTTCCACTGAAAAATATCCTTATTTGTTTTACCTAAATTAACTAAACTTTATCTACAGGGTATTTAATATTTACTATCTACTTAATACATGTATTTCTCATTCCTACGCCAACTATGCGTTTTCCTATGTTTACCTGCGTTGCCCAAAAACTATTTCTACTTTATATACAGGGTGTTGACTACTTACTATCTACAAACTATGTCTATTTCTTAATTATTTCCTTAAATAAGTGCAGTTTTCTGCTGTCTATTCTAATTACTCATTCCTGAACGACCTTTACTATAACGTGCACCCTTAAGCAACCCCTTATCACAGCAATATATTTATATATATGTATATATATATTATAGTGGTTTTTATATTGTTAAAAATAAAAATAAACGCAGCAATTTCAAAACACCCTGTATAAAGAAACAAATAGAAATTACGTGCGAAATTTATATTAATTCATTCAATTTTTAAGTAACGGGTATTAAACAAAATGTACAAATAATATTTAATATTTAATAGCTTTGCTAAAAATTTAAATAGTAGAAGTCAATGCCATTCATTATTAATTTAATTAGAGTTAATTGAACAATTAGGGATTTATATAATAAGCATAAAAGTCTGTGAAAACCCAAGGTGAAACGCATTGGTAACAAACGGCTAAAAGGAAGGTTGGAATACCATGAAACAAAGCTCGGAGAATTGTATTTAAAACGTTCATTAGGAGCGCACACCTGAAAACTCTTAAATGTCACGTTCTAATAAATTCGAGCTGATAGACATGCAAATTCTACGTATATTGGGAAAACGGGTGAATGTTTTAGTAAAAAATACAAAACGCTTTATTTAAAAGTCACGTCGCTAGTCCACGTGTAGTTTAGATAGCCGATAGTAAAGAATATCGATTTGTACCACTCAGACCAGGGTAGAAAGGGACGGATAAAACGCGTAAAGCAGAGACACTGATAATAAAAGGCGGGATTTGTGAAGCGTCACTAGGTTTACGATTGGTTGAAATGTTTAGTCTAGTTTGAAACGAGCAAGAGCGTAGTGTAGCGTATTATTCGGAAAATTTGATTACGAGGTATTAAAATTCGTGGAGTAAGAATGGGGTTGAGTGCAAATTTGCGAGAACGTGTTGTAGAAAGGGATTTTGGATGAAAGACAACTGAGGAGGTGGCGGCCTGAGAGTATAAATGATTTTAGAGAACGTGGTAAGGGCCTCTTAAGTTTTCGATCGCTCAAAAGAACATATCGCAGTAACACGAGTTGTAAGTATTACAAAATCAATTTAATGTATTACAAGGTGATATTCTCGTAATTAAAATTCGCGGTTAAATGTGCCGAAATTAATTTTAATCGAGATATCATCTTCAATTATAAAGAACTCGTGTCGCGCTTTAAATAACGTGGTTCGAAGCTTCAAATTAAAGAAGAAATAATATAAATGGAATTTGGAATTGGTTGCATCAGGGAGGCCGCGTTTGCAGTTCAATTGAGATGGAGTTTTTCTAGTAACCGCTAGAAACAACCTGCAGAACGGACGGAAGAAATAGTCAACAACATCATCCTCAAAGCAGAGATCTACTATAAACTTTCCAGGTAACGATTTGATTTGTGACTTTTAAACTGTGAATATTGGGAGAATGATAGAGTGAAATTTCTAGGTAGTGTGTATTAATTACGTATTGAACGTAATACGTGTAAAACTTTATTATGGTAGTTAACTGAAAAGTTGAAGGTTTCTATAAAGCTTTTCGTTCCATCAGAACATAATATTTTTGTAAAGAGTACATGGCTTTGTTTTGTTATTTGTTTTTAAGAGTATGCAAATGCATAATTACTGGGTATTCTGAGCTCATCCTACACCAGAGTTTATTTAGAGTAAAATGAATAAATAAATTATAAAGAAGGATTTTACAGAAGGTATTAGTCAAGGCCCATTTACTCCGTGTATAATTTCTGTGCTTAATGATTTAAAAAATGAAATACTGGACATTATGAAATAAGGTTTTTCTGTAGCGTAACGGGATTAATGGAATATGAACATTATTGCATTTCATGTGTAAATAGTTAGAAATAAAAGCTTGTATGTTGATTGTATTTGAGGTTTTATTGCAAGAGTGTGTGTATGATTGAGATTATGCGAGTGAATTTAGGTACCCAAGAGGAGATCCGAATGAGCTAGCCGGAAGCAGTTTTTTGATTAGGTAATTTTTGAAAATTTTGTTTTTTGTCGAATATGAAAAATTTATAAAATTTTCGAATATATTTTTGTATCGCAATTGCAAACCTGAGATCCACGGCAATAAATTTGACGCCCAATTCGAAGAAGCTCGAT
This sequence comes from Platerodrilus igneus, assembly GCA_036346225.1. Classification (NCBI taxonomy): domain Eukaryota; kingdom Metazoa; phylum Arthropoda; class Insecta; order Coleoptera; family Lycidae; genus Platerodrilus; species Platerodrilus igneus. The sequence goes on along the minus strand of JARFIW010001610.1, from coordinate 51,510 downwards.
TGAGTTTGAGATACACGGCAACATATATATATATATATATATATGTATATATATATATATATATATATATATATATATATTATAGTGGTTTTAAAGGGTTAAAAATAAAGATAAACGAAACAATTTCAAAACCTGTATAAAGGAACAAACTGAAATTACGTGCGAAATTTATATTAATTAATTCAATTCTTTAGTAACGGGTATTAACGAAATTGTACAAATAATAATTAAAAATTTAATAGCTTTGCAAAAATTAAATGGTAGAAGTCAATGCCATGCATTTATTAATTTAATTGAAGTTAATTGAACAATTATTGATATATAATAAGCATAAAAGCCTGTAAAAACCCAAGGTGAAGAATCGTTGCTAACAAACGGATATATCAGGAAAGTTGAAATACCATGAAACGAAGCTCGGAGAATTGTATTTAAAACGTTCATTATGATCGAACACCTGCAAACTTTTAAATGTCAAGTTCTAATAAATTTGAGTAGATAAACATGCAGATTCTACGTATATTGGAAACGGTTGAATGTTTTAGCATAAAATACTAAACAGGGGTTAGGTAAAGTCACGTCGCCAGTCCACGTGTGTTTAGACAGCAGATAGTCAAGAATATCGATTTTGTACCACTCAGACCAGAGTAGAAAGGGACAGAGAAAATGCATAAGTAAGAGACATTAATAGGATAGGAGGGATTTGTGAAGCGTCACGAGGTCTACGATTGGTCGATATGTTAGTTTGATTTGAAACAAGCACGAGGATAGTGGAACATGATATTCTTGAAATTTTATAATGAGGTATTGAAATTCGCAAATTTGAAATTGGGGTTGAGTGCAAAATTGCGAGAAGGTGTGGTGTTAACAGGGGATTTCGCGTTAAGCAGGTAGGGAGAGGTTACATTAAAGTGTATAAATGCTTTAGAGAACGTGCTGAAGGCCCTTAAGTTTTCGATCGCTTCAAACAACGTATCTATGTATCACGAGTTGTAAGTATTACTAAATGAGTTAAATTATATTACAAGGTGATAGTCTCTTAATTAAACACGCGGTTAAGTGTGCCGAAATTACATTTTAATAGAGATATTATCTATAATTATAATCAACTCGTGTCGGGACATTAAGTAGCGTGGTTTGAAGCATCTATGAAGAAATAATTTTAAATGGAATTTGGAATTGGTTATACTGGGGAGGCAGCGTTTGCAGTTCAATTTAGATGGAGTTTTTCTAGTAACAGCTAGAAACGACCTGCAGAACGGATCGAAGAAATAGACGGCATCATCCACAAAGCAGAGATCTACTATAAAATTCCAGGTAACGATTTTGAATTGTGACTTTATAAACTGTGAATATTGGGAGAACGTATGAGAGTGAAATTTCAAGGTGGTGTGTATTATCTACGTATTGAACTTAATACGTGTAAAAACTTTATTATGGTATCTAACTAGGAAGTTAAAGGTGTCTATAAAGCTTTTAAACGTTCCATCAGAACGTGAAATTTTGGTGAAGAGTACATGGCTTTGTTTTGTTATTTGTTTAAAAGTATGCAAACGCATAATTAGCTGGGTTATTCTAAGCTCACCCTACCCCAGAGTTTAGTTAGAGTAAAATGAATAAATAAATTATAAAGAAGGAATTTTAGCGAAGGTATTATTCAAGGACCATTTACTCCGGGTACAATTTATGTGTTAATTTAATTGAAAATAAAATACTGGACATTATAAAATAAGGTTTTTCTGAAGTGTAACGTGATCTATGGAATATGGACTATATTGCATTTCATTTGTAAATAGTTATAAATAAAAGCTTGTATGTTGGTTGTATTTGAGGTTTTATTGCTAGTGTGTGTGTATGATTGAGAATATGCGAGTGAATCTAGATACCCAAGAGGAGATCCGAGTTTATATAATTATTCATTCAGTCTACGTTTAATTGTATACTTTGGGGTTTTTTTTAATTTTTTTTCCCTTTCCCAATTTTTTTTGGGGTTTTTAAAAAAAAATTTTTTTAAATTTGTTTTTAAAATTTTTTTTTTTTTTTTTTTTAAATTTTCCTTTTTTTTTCCCTTTTTTTAAGGTTTTAAACCCCCTTTTTTGGGGTTTTTTTTTTAAAATTTTTTTTTTTTGGGGGAAAAATTTAAATTTTGTTTTTTTCCCTTTTTTTTTTAAAAATTTTTTTTTGGTTTTTTGGGGGGGGTTTAAAAAAATTTTTTTTTTTTTTTTTGGGTTTTTTTTTTTTTTTTTTTTTTTTTGGGGCTTTTTTTTTTTAAAATTTTTTTTTTTTTGAAATTTTGGGGTTTTTTTTTTGGTTTGGTTTTAAATTTTTTTTTTTTTTGGGGTTTTTTTTTTTTTAAATTTAAATTTTTTAAAATTTTGGGTTTTTTTTTGGGTTTTTTTTTTTTTTTTTTTTTTTTTCCTTTTTTTAAATTTAATTTTTTTTTTTGTTTAAAAAAATTTTTTTTTTTTAAAAAATTTTTGGGTTTTTTTAATTTTTTTGTTTGGGTTAAAAAAATTTTTTTTTAAAAAAATTTTTTTGGGGTTATTTTTTTTTTTTTGGGTTTTATTTTTTTTTTTAATTAAAAAATTTTTTTTTGGGGGGTTTTTTTTTTTTTTTCTTTTTTTTTTTTGGGGGGTTTTTAAAAAAGGGGGTTTTTTTTTTTTTTTAATTTTTTTTAAAATTTTAAAATTTATTTTGGGGGTTTTTTTTTTTTTTTTTAATTTAAATTTTTGGGTTTAATTTTTTCGGGTTTTTTTTTTTTAAATTTTTTTAAAAAATTTTTTTTTAAAAAGGGGGGGGGGGTTTTTCCTTTTTTGTTTTTAAATTTTAAATTTTTTTTTTAAATTTTTTTTTTAAAATTTTTTGGTTTATTTTTTTGGGGTTTTTAAAATTTTTTTTGGTTTTTTAATTAAAAAGGGGGGGTTTTAAAGGTTTTAAATTTTTTTAAAAATTTTTTTTAAAATTTTTTTTTTTAATTTTATTTTTTTAAAGGGGGTTTTTTTTTTTTTTTTTTTTTAAAAAAAACTTTTTTTTTTTTTTTGGGGAATTTTCCCCTTTTTTTTTAAAAGGTTTTTAAAAAGGGGTTTGGTTTTTTTTCCGGGGTTTTTTTCTTTTGGGTTTTTAAAAATTTCGGTTTTTTTTTTTAAAGGTTTTTTTTTCCTTTTTTTTAAATTTTTATTTTAAAAATTTTTTTTTTCCGAAGGTTTTTGGGGGTTTTTAAAAAATTGGTTTTTTTTTTTTTAATTTGGGTTTTAAAAAAAGTTTTTAAATTTTAAATTTTGGTTTAAATTTTTTAAATTTTTGGGTTTTTTTTAAAAATTTTTTTTTGGGTTTTGGGGTTTTAAAAGGGGGGGGTTTTTTTTTTAAAATTTTTATTTTTTTGGGGGGGGTTTTTTTTTTTTTTTTTTTTTTTTTTAAAAAATTTTTTTTTTTTGGGTTTAATTTCCTTTTTTTTTTTTTAAAAATTTTTTTTTTAAAATTTAAAAAAATTTTTTTTTTTTGGGGTTTTTTTTTTTTTTTTTTTTTAAAAAATTTTTTTAAAAATTTTTTTTTTTTAAAAAAAATTTTTTTTAAAATTAATTTTTTAAATTGTTTTTTTTTAAAAGGGGATAAATTTTTTAAAAATTTTTTTTTTTTTTTTTTTTAAAAAAATTTTAAAATTTTTTTTTTTTTATTTTTTTTTTTTTTTTTTTTTTTTTTAAAGGGGTTTTTCCCCTTTTTTTTTTAAAATTTTTAAACTTTTTTTTTTCCCCTTTTTTTTTTTTAAATTTTTTTCCCTTTTTTTAAAAAATTTTTTCCGGGGGTTTTTAAATTTTTAAAACCCTTTTAAAACCTTAAAAAAATTTTAAAATTAAAAAAATTTTTTGAAAAAAAAATTTTTAAAAAAATTTTTTTTAAATGGGGAAAAAGGGAAAAAAAAACTTTTTCCCCCTTTGTGGGGTTTTTCCCCCTTTTATTTAAAAATTTTTTTAAGGGTTTTTTTTCATTTTTGGGTTTTAAAATTTTTTTCCTTT